>LPNX011157621.1:42088-115024 GCA_001517045.1 Pseudotsuga menziesii
ATTAAAAACAAATATGTATACAAAATAGAGCTTAGGCATTCACTTAATTAGCTTCGCAGGTTAGATAAGAACGTTTCTTGCTTAACCCTTAACTGGGAATTCACATCGAAGTTAATATTTTAACATTTATCATATTTTAGCATTCACCTACTTATTAAAAGCATAAAACATAACAGCACAAAACAACAGAACACCACAACACACGATATACGTGGTTCACCCCCAGTGTAGGGGCTACATCCACAGAACTGTGTTTATATTCAACTCTTTACAAAAACCACAGTTCTGATCTGCGCACTCAGCTGCAGATCTTCTCAGTCTTCCACAAGCTGCGCACTCAGCTGCAGAACCTATCTTACAAAAACCCTCTGCGCACACAGCTGCAGAGGTCGTCCACGCACACAGCTGGGAATTAACCTTAAACCCTTATGAATAGCTCTTAGCTTCGCATCACATTAGCATCATAAGATAATCGTCAAAGGCCTAACCTCACTCCTTTACATAAGTGCCTATCTATACAAGTGCACTATTACAAAACCATGGACTTAAACCATGGGCACTCGAAAACCATAACCCTGGGTTTAAACCATGGGTCATTTACAAAAAGAGGGGCTTCGACCCAACCCTGACACCCCTAAGACTATTTTGCGTCGCAACTCCGCTTACAAGCTTCCACAAAAACCGCGGAGTTATCAAAACTTAGGACCTTGAAGGTCGGAGCCCCAACACTTATCCTTAGGAAACCATGCCCCCATCTCATTATTTGTTGCATTGACATAGCTGGTTGTGGGTTTTTAATTAAATTGCATATTTACATGATGCCAAAACTATAATGTGTCGGCTAGCACGAAATACCATCGACAACGATTTTAATCGCCGGAACATAAAATGTTAAATCAACGGTGGGGCTTTTTCCTTTAGCTCCACACCATGATTAATTACAATATATACATCATATACATTTTTAATGCAACCGGGGTCGAAACCGGGATGTTACAACTCGACTTACAATGGAGGTTTTACCTCATGACTTTATGATGATCAAATACAATAGTAACATCTTGACGGAGGAATAAAATATTTCCCATAGGTTACATTAGTAAAATACATTTAGAATATTCTTTAAAGTTACAATACTTCAACACTCCCCCTTAACGAGAAGAGTATTATACTGACAACAACATCATCAATTGTAGGAGAAAGGAGAGAGAGAGAACATCTGCAACAACATCAAGGTGATACATCTATACACCATTGAAATTTTTCAACAATCATCAACAACTGGAACAGTTACTGAACATCTTCAACATCTTCATCCCAGGAGCATCATATTCGACAACACTGATGCTTCATCTTCTACAGCACTCAATCACTCGATCCTCTACAGCATTCGATCACTCGATCCTCTGCAGCACTCAATCACTCAATCCTAGACAACAATAGATCACTCGATCCTTTGCAGCACTCGATCACTTGATCCTTTGCAACACTCGATTGCTAGATCCTTTACAAAACTTAATCTCTTGATCAACATCATCATCTGTAGCCATATTTGATCTTTTGATCAACAACAAAACCTGCAACACACATGATCCAATTATGGGATGATCAATCTCTATCACTTTAGGAAATAGGTCCAAGGATGATGCAATCCTACCACTTTTTCGAAGACAAAAGTCTACGGATTCAATTACGGGATGAATGTTCCCTATCACTTTAGCATATAATTACAAAGACAATGCAATCCTACCACTTTCTCGGAGACAGAAGTCTACATATTCAATTACGTGATGATCGGTCCCTACCACTTTAGGACATAAGTCCAAGGACGATGCAATCCTACCCCTTTCTTGGAAACAGAAGTCTATGAATTCAATTAAGCGATGATCGTTCTCTATCACTTTAGGAAATAAGTCCAAGGATGATGAAATCCTGGCACTTTCTTAGAGACAAAATCCTACGTATTCAATTACGGGATGAACAATCCCTATCACTTTGGGGCATAAGTCCAAGGACGATGTAATCCTACCACTTTCTCGGAGACAAAAGTCTACAGATTCAATTACGGGATAATCGGTCCCTATCACTTTAGGACATAAGTCCAAGGATGATGCAATCCTCTCACAACATAGAAACAAAGGTTTGCGGATCACTTTAGGACTAATGTCCAGGGATGATAAAATCACACTCCAACATCATCGACCTACTACCCCATTTCAAGAAGGGTCCACATCATCAACCTGCCCCCTTTTCGAGGAGGGTCGATATCATCAACCTACTCCCCCTTTCCGAGGAGGGTCCATATCTTCAACATGCTCCCCCTTTCTAAGGAGCGTCCATATCATCATCGTTTCTCCTTGCGAGGAAGGTCTGTAATATCATCATCATTGTTCCTCCTTACGAGGAAGGTCTATAGAATCATCATCAATGTTCCTCCTTACGAGGAAGGTCTATATAATCATCATCATTGTTCCTCCTTATGAGGAAGGTCTTTTCAGACTACACCAAGATTGTCATGAAAGTATTCAAACTTTACTCGAGACAGAGTCTTGGTCAATACATCAACAACTTCTTCATTCACACTCACATACTGGAGCCTTATAGCTTCCTTCAGTACCATGTCCAATATATAAAAATATTGTATTTCTATGTGCTTCGACTTATCATGGAACACTGGTTTCTCCGCCATATTTATACAACTCTGGTTGTCACATAGAATCACCGTGGTATGTAGCTCTAGATCAAATAGACCTGAAATCATCTTCTAAATGTTAATTTTTTATCATTTAAGCAATATGATCTAGGATCTTATCTGAGAGAATAACATGCACAACAATAATCACAAGAGACAAGAGACACAAAGAATTTTCCTCAGGGAAACAATAAAGGAGAAAACTCCGCAACTTCCTCAGAGATAGAATGAGCACCAATGGAAAAAGTAAAACCCAAAGACAGAAAGATGATCTCTGATAGCTGTTCTCTCTCTCACTTGTGTGAGCTCCTCTTCTCTTACTCATGCGCCATAGTTGAGTGTGTTTGTGTTTCAAATAGAGAGACTCACTCTCTATTTATACTAGTTTTCCACTTGACAATTACTCACAGGCCTGACTTCACTAGGAGATTCTAATAACCCTAGTGCCCCTCAATTGTGGGGACTATTGTCCCGACTTACAATGGAGGGTTAAGCTATATGAGTTTACATGACTTTATTATATTAATGATTCTCCCGATAGGAACATCGAGGTACAATGAATTACAATATAAGATATACAAGTGAATACATTCCGAAGTTACAAATACATCAACACTCCCTCTTAACTAGGAAGGTATTCTCTTGACACAGTTCATCAGCACAAGTCTTCATCTCTAGATCATCATCAAGCTGGATCATCATCATCATCACTGCTTCCGCTATCTCGAGCAGATGGTGTTATCTCTCAATTCTACTCGTCATAGGAAGTTCTACAAAGCCAACCCTTTTTCATACTGGTTGTAGGCGTAGCCTCCATGTAGGTCTTCATCTTCTATAGCACTTATATTTGACCATGGGAGGAACACATCCCATAACCATGTCAGAAAGGCTCTACTCTTACATCTGACCATGGGAGCAACACATCCTGCAACCATGTCAGAAAGGCTTTGCACTTACATCTGACCATGTGGGGAACACATCCCACGACCATGTCAGAAGGGCTCTGCACTTACATCTGACCATGTGGGGAACACATCCCACGACCATGTCAGAAGGGATCTGCACTTACATCTGACCATGTGGGGAACACATCCCACAACCATGTCAGAAGGGATCTGCACTTACATCTGCCCATGTGAGGAATACATCCCACGACCGTGTCAGAAGGGATCTGCACTTAGATCTGACCATGTGGGAAACACATCCCACGACCATGTCAGAAGGGCTCTGCACTTACATCTGACCATGTGGGGAACAAATCCTGTGACCATGTCAGAAGGGATCTGCACTTACATCTGACCATGTGGGGAACACATCCCGCGACCATGTCAGAAGGGCACACAGACTCATCACTTCTCCTTAGAAGGAACCTCGATCTGGAGAAAACCAAGCTTCTCCCTGAAGTATTCAAACTTCACTCTGGCTAATGGCTTGGTCAACACATCAACTATCTGCTCGTCCGTCGCAACATACTGGAGCTTCTCTTCTCCTCTCTGCACCATATCCTTGATATAGTGATATTTGATCTCGATATGCTTCAACTTGTCATGGAACACTGGGTTCTCTGACAACTTCACACAAATCTGGTTGTAACAATATATACAAGTAGCATCCAATTGGAGATCAAACAAATTAGATAGTAGCTTCCTCAGCCACACTGCCTCACAACTAGCCAAACAAGCTGCGACATACTCTGCTTCGGCTATACTCAGTGCCACACAGGATTGCTTCCTGCTAAACCAAGAGATCATACCTGATCCCATACTAAAGCAACACCCCGAAGTTCTCTTCCTATCAATGGCATTGCCTGCCCAATCCGAATCCACATAACCTTCCAGGTTAATCTTTTGATTCGCCTCATACTTGAGCCCATAATCAACTCTACCCTTCAGGTACCTCAGAATATGCTTTCCAGCAATCAGGTGAACATGTCTCAGATCCGTCAGGAGCTGGCTCAATGTGTTCACAGCAAAGCAAATATATGTTCTCGTATTCGTCAGGTACATCAAGGACCCATTCATCTGTTGATACATCATAGCATCAACCGACTTTGATGAAGCATCACACAATAGCTTCAGGTTCGATGCCATAGGTGTGCTCATGGCCTTGCAGTCCATCATCCCGAACCTCTTTAGGATCTCCACTGCATACTTCCCTTGTCTAAGGGAGATTCCATCCGCATTCTGCCACACCTCCATGTCTAGAAAGTACCATACCCAAGTCCTTTATCTCGAACTCAGTAGCAAGTCTCCTTCTTGCATCTCTAATGAGTTCCTCTTTTCTTGTCATGAACAAGTCATATAATAGGAGCATCGCTGGTCTTCTGCCTTCAACCTTGAAGCAAAGGTTGGAATCCGCTTTACTCTCAGTAAATCCTAGAGCCATCGGTAAGTTGTCCATCCCATTGTATCATGTCGAACCTCAGGATCTTCTGCAGTCACTCCCTCTAAAGTGGAGCATCATTCTCCCTCTTCCTTTCGTACTCTATGTATTGAAACATTATGTACTGGAGTGACAAGTAGCTTCCCCTGCTACTAATATTCTATGTATCCATCTAGGATCACTGGATACCTAGATCCTCTATCTTGAACCTTTTCAAAAGTTCTTCTTGCACCCATTTGTGAGCTTATCATCCTCTATAGGCTTTCATCTTCAACCTTGTAGCAAATGTTAATATCTTCATCACTCTAGGTGATCTTCAAGCTCCTCATGTATGTGTTATCCCATGTGTTGATGAAATTGTCATTGATGCCAACATGGATGTCATTGATGCCACCACCTTGCTGAAGATGTTGAAGAAGTCCTACTGATGTAGTCCCGAGTTTGACAAGGTATCAAGTAGCAACTGAGCCCTCGGTGGACTAAGAACCTATGGAGGAGTGGACTGAGGCTGCTCAAAATTGCAGATCTAAAATGTTGCAGACAGGAAGCTCCAATTTTTTTGGTTAACATACAGTCCACGTTTCTTTTGATTGATGTGAGCAGACTTTAGCAAATTCTTCGTGCTTGAATAGCATGATTATTGGATTTTGATGTGATCAGATCTTGGTGTTTTCTTTGAGATAAAAACAGTATAAACATGATATTTTCTATACAGTAAAGTCACATGATTATCCTCAGCTCTGATCATCTACAGAAGAGAAAGGTATGTAAAATGATAATTGTGTAATATACAGTGATGTGAGCATACAAAGTGTGATGTAGGTGATATGCAAACAAAACATGTATATGTGGTATGTACAAGTGAACAATGCACCGATGACAGTAGCATAAATAGTATGGTGATATACATGATTGTGTAATATGGTATATATACAATGCTATGTAAAGAATTTACAGCTTGTGTTGGGTAAGTAAATGACATGCAGTGAATATAGTGGTGATCAGTGATGAGAAGTGCTAGAGATGGATTATAAAACAATAGGCAATACCTTGTTGACCTTGTGAAGTCGGCCCAGAAGAAAAATTAGTGCTATGTCGGCCTCGTTAATTGAGGTATGTCAGCCCAATAAAAAAAAATTAGAAGTCGGCTCATATTTAAAATTAAATTTTTTAGCAGGTCGACCCCCAAATTAAGGTGAAAATCAATATAAATACCCCTCTCGTGCTCTCATTTTTCGCAAGAAAAAATTTGTGGAGCTCTAAGGAAAGCCGCAGTTAGACAGAGGAAATTTTCGGGCTACAGCAGTGGAGTTCGTGGGGAAATTTTTTTGCTCTGAGATTTTTTCTTTACTCGCTGGCTGATTTTTCATGGGAGATTTCTATAGACTGATATTTTTTTTTGTGGAGAAGAGGACAGCCACAGGCCCGATCTATAAGAAGCTTTTAGTGTAGATTGGAAACCCTAATAAAACCCTAGTAAGAGATACATTCTCCCTACTCTGGGTTTATTCTTCAATCTTTCAGATCTATCCACGACCAGCATCGTCTCATCCAGTTTCCAGCTTACATCTATTCACTGCGGTCAACCAGTGATTTCAGGATATTTACCATGGAGGGAAAGCTGGAAAGTTGATCATTGATGAGGATAGAGGCAGTGAACGTGTTTCACGAAAGTCAACATCCTGAATATGATTTTTCCTTGTCAAAGAAGACATTTGCCAGTTAATATTTTGAGAAACAGATTTGAAAATAGGAACGATCTGTCGTATTGCTTCATTTCTCCAATTCAAGACTGCCTTGACAGTTCACCATCAAACTTACGTGGGAGATTGAGCGTGATGCATACAGTCCCGATTTGCCAAACCCGATTTGAAGTCTACAAACAATCTTTCGCTGATCTGGTGTAGAGTTTGGGTTGAGTTTTCGTGTTTCTTTTTAATAGTAGCAGCAACGAATTTCTGGAGACGCTTGTTTGGGTGAATATCTTTTTTTTTTATATATAGACACCTGATCCTTAACACAGAGAAACCAAGTTATCTTCAGACCTGAGGAACTCACCCATTGTTTGAACGTTCCCTATCTTTGGAGATAAGGCAGCCACGGTTGTGACTCTGGTGGAGAAATTGAGTTCAGGTTATCGAACTTACTGAAAGATCAAGGGTGCCACAGGAGCAGCAACATATCTTTGATGTTTGGGATACATAAGAGAGGTTTGAGGCAGTTCGATAGTCAGAGATATTTATGATTCAGACTTTAATTATGCTGACAGCCAAAGATTCAATGAGGCAGCATGAAGTCTTAAGTTAATGTGTCTGAATTTGAGTTACTAAGGTGACGTGAAATTTTAATTTTTTGCCTCCATGAAATCTGGATATGCCTTGGTGATGAATGACCATTCTTTTGGAAGAAAAAGTAAAAATGTCTTGTTTTTGCAGGTGTAAAGGTTTTTGTTGAAGTCTATTAAGCGTGTAATTTAGAGGCAGTCACAAAGGATAAAAGGCAAGCATCATTTCTTGACACATCTCTTGACAAATTCTGAGAACAACCGAATTCAAGAGAGTGAAGAAACTTCCAAATCTAAGACAGTAAAGAGGTATGCATATCAAGTCTTATCTTTGAAGCTTGTTATTTGTGTTACAAAGATCAAGTCATATTCTAAGAGGAAATAAGTAGAAGCGTTGTGGGCCCATAACCCAGTCCAACAACCACAAAGATTTTGGAGAAAGATTAGTGCTGCTAAGTCCAAATCTGGAAATGACAGAAGTCTGACTTCTTACTGCTGAAGAGGCCTTTAGACCAGGAAGGTTATCTACCATCCTTGGCATTCATGGAATGAGCCTATCTCACGACTGGGTTATCTAGCAACAATCTAAGAGCCAGTGATGTAAACAACAGATTGGAATTCTCAGTGCCTCACAGTGATAATGGTTTAATTTGAAATAACAAGAGGAAGCCATGATAATGGCAGTGTATTTATAGGGTTAACTTAAGAGTGCTAGGATGGTATCTTTGACATACGCAGACCTTATGATGAGCTGACTTATAATGGGAAACTGGACAAACATTTTTTGTTAAGCAAACTTGGAATTAGCAGACTTCCTGAAGATATTTTGATATAAGCTTAATGACAGCCCTAATTTTTGAAGAATTGATAGCCCTAGTTCATGAGGCTTGAGGAGGGAGATGACAACCCCAGCTTGATAAAGATGGCAGCTCTAACTTGTATTTGATGAAGTGGCAAGATGATAGAAACCTACAGCAATATGACATCCATCATCATGAAGACAAATTGATGACAAGTTGTTTGACAGTCTGATAAGTGAAGACCTTTATGTTTGGTTGATTGAGTTGACTGTGTTGACCAGCAGACTGTTATACCTACATCTATGAAGACCTTGATGATGATCAGAAAAGAGGATGAGCAGACCTATGACCAGCAGTAATGATGTGCAAGAATTGATGTTCCAGACCTTTCCTTGACAATGATGATGGTGACAATCTTCAGAAGTATCACCTAGGGTTGCAGCAATGAGAAGAGGATGACCAGCAATGAAGAATGATGATCAGAGAAGACAGTGAGCAGCGTTGATGATGAGTAGATGAGCATGAGCTGAGACAGTTGACAACAGATTAAAGAGACAAGCGATTGATGAGTTGATGTAACAGTAAGCTTTAATTGTATAAGCAAGCTTGTCTTGCTTTTGAGGTTATGATACCTCAAACCCTTCTTAGCAGGGTCTAAGAAAACTAGGCAGGGTCCTGGATGCAAAGTAGGTGCTCTATGTATTCGTAGGTGCTGATTTTGCCTAACGGTTGTAGCCGAACCAAAACTAATATAAAAAGATTACAAAATTATATGGTGTTGCGTTCTTTTGTGTTATGGTTCTTTGTGAATGAAATTATTATGCTATGTGAATGATGAAGTGAAAGATGTTTATGAAATGATTATGGTAAAGTAATGGAATGATGAATTGATAGCTAACTGTGATAAGCTAAGAAAAGTTTAAAATTGGCTTCACACTGATTCACCCCCCCTCTCAGTGTCTACAATTGGTATCAAAGCCGGCCTTCGTCACAAGCCTAGCAAGCTTGAAGGAGATCCTTAGACACAATGGAGGAAAAGAAAGAGTCATCAAGCAATGACGTGCCTGTATTGGATATTGCAGATTATTTCAGTTGGAGGAGCAAAATGAAGGCTTATCTGAAGAAATTTGGTGTTTGGGAAATTGTCATCAATCCACTCGCTCCATCAAACAAGAAAGGAAAATCAGCTACACAGAAGGAAGCGAAGAAGGACAACACTACAGCCTTGAAGTTCCTCATGGATGGACTTCCCAGCTCAGTGAAGGAAAGTGTAGGAGAGTACACTTCAGCAAAAGACCTATGGTTCAAGCTGGAGAGTGAGTATCAGAAGGAAAGACTCGAACCTGAAAAGACAGATAAAAAATTAGAAGACAAGGCCCCCAGAAGAGCTAAATCAAGAAGAGGTTTCTAGTAAAGGTATGGACTCTTGTGATTATAATGATAGCTTGTGTGATGAAATTGAGAAGGTTCTTGTAGAAGATGATGAAAGGCTATCAAAGACTGCACATCAGATACATCTCACGTTGCTGAATATTGATCTTAGAGCCAATTGGTTCCTAAACACAGTAAATCTGAACCGGAGTGATTTCACGAAGTTCAAAAAGGAAATCTTGGACTCCTTGAATGAATATCAGCAGAAGACCATGTCAATGAAAGTGTTGCTTCAAAAGCTCAAAGACAAGGACAAAGAGTTGCGAGATCAAATGAAAGACAAGGATGCTGAAGTTGAACAATTAAAGACTGAATTGATCTGTCAAAAGGAAGAATCAGAAAAGCCTGCTCAAGAGCTTGAAGAAACTAGAAAGGTCAATCATGATCTGAAGACTCAGCTAGAGGAAGCCAAGAGGACAGAAGAAATATTGAAGAGTCAGCTAGAAGAAAAGGAGGAGACAGTCCAGAAGCTAGAATTGGAAGTAGTTGGTCTCAGGAAGAAAGATAAAAAGAACGAATCCTTGGTAAAGCTCTAGGACAGTTCAATTGTCCTAGATAAGATCTTAGATTTCCAAAGATCTCCACTCGACAAAACTGGTCTTGGTTACAAGAAGAACAAAGAAAAATCTGAAGATGACACTTGGTCTCTGAAAACTCCAGAAGAAGGTCCATCAACGTCCAAAGCTGCTCCCTAGGCACCTGCACATGACAGCAAGGATTTTGGAAGTTCAAAGATGAAACAAGGAGTTAGGTCTGGAAACTTCATGAAGGAAACAACTACAAGACCCAGGTATGAAAGTGGTTTCAATGGTTATTGTTATTTTTGTTCTAACTTTGGTCATAAGGCTATGGATTGTAGATTCTATGGAAGAAGAAGGGCTGGAAGCCCCAATGACTCAATTAGATGTTGGACATGCAATCAAGTCGGACATGTTGCTGCCACATGTCACACATTGAGATGCTACACCTACAGTGGGTTTGGACACAAAGCCCATGAATGTGCAAGTCAAAGAAGTCAATCAAGAAGGAGTACTCCATACACATCAGCAAGAAGATTTAAATATCATAAGACAAATATCTACAGTCATGGACACTCTCAAGCATGGAGAAATGAAGTTGATCAAAGAAGTGTTGGAAGTTCCAACAGCTCAGTCAGATGTTGGTCATGCAACAATGTCGGTCACATTGCTGCACATTGTTGTACAATGAGGTGCTATAGCTGCAATGGACTTGGGCACAAAGCTCAAGATTGTTGGAGTACACGAAAACAATCCTTGAGAAGTTACCTAGACAACTCATTAAGGAAAGCCAGTACAAATGAAGGAACAAATGCTCAAAGAACAAATGTCAAGAAGCAGGTATGGATGAGGAAGACAGAGCAGTTGCAGATAGGAGAGGTTGATCAGAGCAGGGAATATGGCTGCCATATGGCAAGCCAAGTGTAAGGTCTCTCAAAGACCTTAACACACCTTGAGTTCATAAGGCTGGAGAATGAACTCAAAGGAGAAAGGATGGTTACTCCAGGTATACAGACAGGTCCTAGGATCGTGCATATTGATAGGGGGAGCAGTCAGCAGTGATCAGAGATTTCAGACACAGGTATGTGGACACCCTTTGCCATTGATGCCAAAGGGGGAGAAATGATGACAAAGGGAGAGATAAAGTAAAAAAGGGAGCATGCTCATAGGGGGAGCATGAGTTGTTTTCATCAATGACAAAGGGGGAGATTGTTGATGAAATTGTCATTGATGCCAACATGGATGTCATTGATGCCACCACCTTGCTGAAGATGTTGAAGAAGTCCTGCTGATGTAGTCCCGAGTTTGAAAAGGTATCAAGTAGCAACTGAGCTCTCGGTGGACTAAGAACCTATGGAGGAGTGGACTGAGGCTGCTCAAAATTGCAGATCTAAAATGTTGCAGACAGGCAGCTCCAATTTTTTTGGTTAACATACAGTCCACGTTTCTTTTGATTGATGTGAGCAGACTTTAGCAAATTCTTCGTGCCTGAACAACATGATTATTGGATTTTGATGTGATCAGATCTTGGTGTTTTCTTTGAGATAAAAACAGTATAAACATGATATTTTCTATACAGTAAAGTCACATGATTATCCTCAGCTCTGATCATCTACAGAAGAGAAAGGTATGTACAATGATAATTGTGTAATATACAGTGATGTGAGCATACAAAGTGTGATGTAGGTGATATGCAAACAAAACATGTATATGTGGTGTGTACAAGTGAACAGTGCACCGATGACAGTAGCATAAATAGTATGGTGATATACATGATTGTGTAATATGGTATATATACAGTGCTATGTGAAGAATTTACAGCTTGTGTTGGGTAAGTAAATGACATGCAGTGAATATAGTGGTGATCAGTGATGAGAAGTGCTAGAGATGGATTATAAAACAATAGGAAATACCTTGTTGACCTTGTGAAGTCGGCCCAGAAGAAAAATTAGTGCTATGTCGGCCTCGTTAATTGAGGTATGTCGGCCCAATAAAAAAAATTAGAAGTCGGCTCATATTTAAAATTAAATTTTTTAGCAGGTCAGCCCCCAAATTAAGGTGAAAATCAATATAAATACCCCTCTCGTGCTCTCATTTTTCGCAAGAAAAAATTTGTGGAGCTCTGAGGAAAGCCGTAGTTAGACAGAGGAAATTTTCGGGCTACAATAGTGGAGTTCGTGGGAAATTTTTTTTGCTCTGAGATTTTTTCTTTTTTTTTGTGGAGAAGAGGATAGCCACAGGCGCGATCTATAAGAATCTTTTAGTGTAGATTGGAAACCCTAATAAAACCCTAGTAAGAGATACATTCTCCCTACTCTGGGTTTATTCTTCAATCTTTCAGATCTATCCACGGCCAACATCGTCTCATCCAGTTTCCAGCATACATCTATTCACTGCTGTCAACCGGTGATTTCAGGATATTTACCATGGAGGGAAAGTTGGAAAGTTGATCATTGATGAGGATAGAGGCAGTGAACGTGTTTCACGAAAGTCAGCATCCTGAATATGATTTTTCCTTGTCAAAGAAGACATTTGCCAGTTAATATTTTGAGAAACAGATTTGAAAATAGGAACGATCTGCCGTATTGCTTCATTTCTCCAATTCAAGACTGCCTTGACAGTTCACCATCAAACTTACGTGGGAGATTGAGCGTGATGCATACAGTCCCGATTTGGCAGACCCGATTTGAAGTCTACAAACAATCTTTCGCTGATCTGGTGTAGAGTTTGGGCTGAGTTTTCGTGTTTCTTTTTAATAGCAGCAGCAGCGAATTTATGGAGACGCTTGTTTGGGTGAATATCTTTTTTTTATATATAGACACCCGATCCTTAACACAGAGAAACCAAGTTATCTTCAGACCCGAGGAACTCACCCATTGTTTGAACATGCCCTATCTTTGGAGATAAGGCAGCCACGGTTGTGAATCTGGTGGAGAAATTGAGTTCAGGTTATCGAACTTACTGAAAGATCAAGGGTGCCACAGGAGCAGCAACATATCTCTGATGTTTGGGCTACATAAGAGAGGTTTGAGGCAGTTCGGCAGTCAGAGATATTTATGATTCAGACTTTAATTATGCTGACAGCTGAAGATTCAATGAGGCAGCATGAAGTCTTAAGTTAATGTGTCTGAATTTGAGTTACTAAGGTGACGTGAAATTTTAAGTTTTTGCCTCCATGAAATCTGGATATGCCTCGGTGATGAATGACCATTCTTCTAGAAGAAAAAGTACAAATGTCTTGTTTTTGCAGGTGTAAAGGTTTTTGTTGAAGTCTATTAAGCGTGTAATTCAGAGGTAGTCACAAAGGATAAAAGACAAGCATCATTTCTTGACACATCTCTTGACAAATTCTGAGAACAACCGAATTCAAGAGAGTGAAGAAACTTCCAAATCTAAGACAGTAAAGAGGTATGCAGATCAAGTCTTATCTTTGAAGCTTGTTATTTGTGTTACAAAGATCAAGTCATATTCTAAGAGGCAATAAGTAGAAGCGTTGTGGGCCCATAACCCAATCCAACAACCACGAAGATTTTGGAGAAAGATTAGTGTTGCTAAGTCCAAATCTGGAAATGACAGAAGTCTGACTTCTTACTGCTGAAGAGGCCTTTAGACCAGGAAGGTTATCTACCATCCTTGGCATTCATGGAATGAGCCTATCTCACGACTGGGTTATCTAGCAACAATCTAAGAGCCAATGATGTAAACAGCAAATTGGAATTCTCAGTGCCTCACAGTGATAATGGTTTAATTTGAAATAACAAGAGGAAGCCATGATAATGGTAGTGTATTTATAGGGTTAACTTAAGAGTGCTAGGATGGTATCTTTGACATATGCAAACCTTATGATGAGCTGAATTATGATGGGAAACTCGACAAACATTTTTTGTTAAGCAAACTTGGAATTAGCAGACTTCCTGAAGATATTCTGATATAAGCTTAATGACATCCCTAAATTTTGAAGAATTGATAGCCCTAGTTCATGAGGCTTGAGGAGGGAGATGACAGCCCCAGCTTGGTAAAGATGGCAGCTCTAACTTGTATTTGATGAAGTGGCAAGATGATAGAAACCTACAGCAATATGACATCCATCATCATGAAGACAAATTGATGACAATTTGTTTGACAGTCTGATCAGTGAAGACCTTTATGTTTGGTTGATTGAGTTGACTGTGTTGACCAGCAGACTGTTATACCTACATCTATGAAGACCTTGATGATGATCAGAAAAGAGGATGAGAAGACCTATGACCAGCAGTAATGATGTGCAAGAATTGATGTTCTAGACCTTTCCTTGACAATGATGATGGTGACAATCTTCAGAAGTATCACCTAGGGTTGCGGCAATGAGAAGATGATGACCATCAATGAAGAATGATGATCAGAGAAGACAGTGAGCAGCGTTGATGATGAGTAGATGAGCATGAGCTGAGACAGTTGACATCAGATTAAAGAGACAAGTGATTGATGAGTTGATGTAACAGTAAGCTTTAATTGTATAAGCAGGCTTGTCTTGCTTTTGAGGTTAGGATACCTCAAACCCTTCTTAGCAGGGTCTAAGAAAACCAGGCAGGGTCCTGGATGCAGAGTAGGTGCTCTATGTATCAGTAGGTGTTGATTTTTCCTAACGGTCGTAGCCGAACCAAAACTAATATAAAAAGATTACAAAATTATATGGTGTTGCGTTCTTTTGTGTTATGGTTCTTTATGAATGAAATGCTTATGCTATGTGAATGATGAAGTGAAAGATGTTTATGAAATGATTATGGTAGAGTAATGGAATGATGAACTGATAGCTAACTGTGATAAGCTAAGAAAAGTTTAAAATTGGCTTCACACTAATTCACCCCCCCTCTCAGTGTCTACACCATGGGTTCCTTCTGAGCTCGTACAAGGCCTTCTTTAATTTGCACGCATGAGTCTGCCTGTCATGTGTCTTAACTTCCAATGGCTGCAAATGTCTCTTCATAGTCTATGCCTTCTTTCCGTGAGAAGCCTCATGCTACGAAGCTTTCCTTGTATCCCACGATGTTTCCATCTGCTGCATGATGGATCTTGTAGATCCATATGGAAGATACTACGGAATTCCTTTCAGGTCTCGATACCGCATCCTAGACATCATTCTTCTTGAATTGGTGCACTCCTTCCCTTTCTTCTTGGCTATTTCTTCATAGCTGGAAGGTTCTGCAACAATGATGTCGCTCAACAGTGTCACATAATTGCATTGTGTCTGAGACCTCTTCTTTCTTTGAAAGTATCATCATATTATTCTTCATCTTGGATTATTTCTCGAACTGTCATCACTTGTTCTTCGGAACAAGTCTCATCCTTCTTTTCTTGTAGGCGATTGTACGCGATCTTTCCTACAAGCCAGATGCACCAATTCTATGGTTAGAAACATTTCATAAGGCATATTCATAATGGCAATTTATTTATGCATAAAGATATAATCATGCAACTATTTTAGCCAATACAACATTCATCCATATCTTACGGAAACTTTCTAGATGCCTTCCATTTCTACCATGACATCATTGAGATTGTGCACTAATCCAATATGTCGGCAAAGAGGTTTCATTATAGATAAGTAGCAATGGAGAGTTGTATAGCACCATGGGATACTTACCCATCACATGCATATTAGTAGTATACTGTCATTAATGCAAACATTCTACAACTAAACAATGTCATATAAACAACTAGATATATAGGAAAAGACAATTTAAATACTTATCTTTATTTGTTTCGTGGGTAGACTCCTTCTTGCGCCTTTAGCTTTATCATCTTCTTTATTCATGACATCATAATTTCTTATCCAAATGCTAAGATGGATAAGAGGTTCTTCAAGAATTGAGTCCTTCATATTCCTCATTGCTTGAGGGATCTTTTTTGAATCGTGGGAGCTTGATCTTTAGTTGCTCCCATCTTCTCTTCTCTTATTATGAGTCGAGCTTCTTCTTGTGTGCACTATTTCTAGAGTTTGCTGAAGGTAATCACTTCCATTTGGCACACATTCCTCGAATGAAGGAGTCCCATGACCTAGGGAGACCATTCAAGGTGGTCATCACAATTTATGCATTCTCTACTTCTTCATCCACTGCTTCAAGTTGTTCTTTGACTTGAGAGACCCTTGTAAAGTATGACTGTATCGTCTCTTCATTCTGGATCTTTACATTCTTCAACTGATTTCTCTAAGTCATCTTCTGATTTATGTTCTTCCCTTCAAATAGCTTGTTCAAGGAATCAAACATCTCTTCAGGTGTCTTTAGGGAAGACACCTATGGTATAAGGTGATCCTTGATTGAATCAACAATAATCCTCTTGGCCTTGACCAAGTTGTTCTTGTGTAAGGCTTTAGCCTCATCTCTCTCTGGAACTGGAACCTCTCAACTTATGTAGGTGTCAAATTCATTTCCTTCAAGAACGAGTGAAATCCTATACTTCCATGCTCGGAAGTTTTCAGCTTCACCAAGCTTGTCATCAAGCTAGTGTGATAGGTCATTTTGAAATGAGAACCTCAAATGTAAATAGCAAAAGATTAGATCTTACCGATTTGAGGTGTTCGTCCTGGTTCCGAATTTGGATGATCTAGGGTTTGTCAGAGAAACCCTAGTTTTCAAAACTTGGAAATTTTTAGATCTGATTGGATAGAAAGATGTGCCTCCTGAAGGAGAGCTGAATAGCATACTCATTTTCCCAAAACTGTGATCAGAACTGCAAAATATTTGATTCCCTAGTTTTCTTCAATTTCTTCTGCATAATTTCCTGATATTTTTTCTACAATATATCCGAAGGTACTGCTCCTCTATGTCTAAAACTTTGCAATAAGGTATCCTCGTCTTTCCTCTTTTTAACAACACAGGTTTGAGCAGAATTGGTTTCATCAATTGGGACTTATGAGAGTTTTCCCAAGGTGACATATTTCGGGAATGTTCAGTATAGCGAACATGTACAGACTTCCACGTGTCACTGTTTCACCTTCGGGTTTTGAAAATTTTACCACAGAAAGTACAGTTTGTGCTCTATTTGTAACATCTTGCAAAATTTCATTTGGACCTTCGTAGCCCGAGATATAGCAATTTTCCCTAGGTGTCTTGTTTAGGGATGAATCCTGGGAGAGGTTGGAACTCTTATTTGGAGGAATCATATCTTCCAGAATATAGCGAATCTGAGGCTGAAACTTTTACAAAGGGTACATCAGTAATTTATCTTCATCTTGTAAAAGTTTCGGCTCCTTAGCCTTCTCCAATATCAAGATATAGCGAATGCACCAAAATGACTAGTTTTCATTAGAGGAAATTTCAACTCAAAATGGGCCTCCTAAAAAAAATTAATAAAATAATAGTTAAAATAATAAAATAATATTTATTAATTTTGGAGGANTTTTTCAAATTTAAAGCAATTTCATTAGCTAACACATGATGACATGGAATTTGAGTTAGTTATAAGGCCCATTTTGAGTTGAAATTTCCTCTAATGAGTCTTTTAGGGTTTTTTGGTCCGGGGTCAAATTAGGGTTTGACTTTCCCGGAGTTTTACCCAACCAAAAATTTCGATCTTGGTCTCTAAATTTCAATTTCGAGGAGGAGAGAAATCCTACATCAGGCTCACTCAAAAATTCATCTTCTGTGAAAAGGCCTAATTTCTCATAGCAGTGACAGGTCAAAAACTGAAAATGTCTGGAATCAAATTCCGTTTCGACAGAAAGATGCGCCCTTCAATGGAGAGTTAGCCTAGCCTCCTTTTGCTGATGATCTGTGGAGAGAGACCCAAAAAGTAAGAATCCCTAGCTTTTGGAGCTGCACAATGTCTTCTTCTCAGGCTAGCTCTGATACCATGTTAGATTTTTATCATTTAAGCAATATGATCTAGGATCTTTTCTAAGAGAATAACATGCACATCAATAATCACAAGAGACAAGAGACACAGAGTTTTCCTTGGGGAAACCATAAAGGAGAAAACCCTGCAACTTCCTCAGAGATAGAATGAGCACCAATGGCAAAATTAAAACCCAAAGACAGAAAGATGATCTCCGACAACTGTTCTCTCTCTCACTTGTGAGAGCTCCTCTTCTCTCACTCATGCGCCACAGTTGAGTGTGTGCGTGTTTCAAATAGAGAGACTCACTCTATTTATACTAGTTTTTCACTTGACAATTACTCACTAGGGCCGACTTCACTAAGAGAGTCTAATAACCCTAGTACCCCTCAATTGTCGGGACTATTTCCCCGACTTACAACGACGGGTTAACCTCTATGAATTTACATGACTTTATTATATTAATGATTCTCCCAATATGAACATCGGGGTACAATGAAATACAATATAAGATATACGAGTGAATATATTCCGAAGTTACAAATACATCAACACCAAAGCCATATGGCTTCACAACTAGCAGAACAAATTTTTATATACTTTGCTTCAGCTATGCTGAGAGCAACAATGAATGCTTCATGCTAAACCATGAGATCATGTCGGATCCCAGACAATAACATCCACTTGAGGTTCTCTTCCTGTCTGAGGTACTTTCATCCCAATCTGTATCTGTATAACCATACAGACTGTAGTCATGATCTCCAACATAGTATAGACCAAAGGATATCATACCTTTTAGGTACCTCATCACATGCTTTGCAGCTATTAGATGAACACGTCTAGGTTTAACTAGATACCGACTCAGAGTGTTCACAGCAAAGCATATATCTGGCCTGGTATTCATCAGATACATCAACGACCCAATAATATGTATGTATTGAGTTACATCCACTAACTTTGATGATTCATGAGATAACAACTTCATCTTGGTATCCATGGGTGTGGCCATGGATTTACAATCCAACATACCAAATCTTTTTAAGATTTCCACAACATACTTTCCATGGAAATAGTTTGTGAAGCTACATTGTTTCACTACAGGATGAATGTACTCAACCTCTTCATGAGATCATACCCAATCCCAAACATCCTGAGGTTCTCTTTCTGTCCTCAACACTTCCTCTTTGCATCTACAATTATTTCATCTTGTCAAGTCATCGACATATCCCAGTATTTCACATTCAACCTTAAAAGTTGGAACCCACTTTACTATTGGTAAAGCCTTAGTCCATCAGAAAGTTGTCCATCTTGTCGTACCATGTCGAACTCGAAGATATTCTGTAGTCACTCCATCTGAAGCAGAGGATCATCCTCCCTCTACATTTTGTACTCTATGTATCAAAACATTTTGTACTGGAGTGATAGGTAGCATCCTCTACTATTGATATTTTATGTATCCATTTCAGGTCACTAGATACCAAGATCCTTTATCTTGAACTTTGTTAAAAAGTTCCTCTTGCACCCATATGTGAGTTTGTTGTCTTCTATAGGCTTCCATCTTCAACCTTGTAGCAAAGGTTAAGATATTCATCGCTCTAGGTGATCTTCAATCTCCTTATGTAACTGGATGTGTTTATCTATGGGTTCCTTCTGAGCTCATACTAAGCCTATTCTGCACATGTGGTTCTTTGTTCGATATATACTTCTACTTCACTGGAGAAGTGTTTTTGGTGAATGGAGTATGTCATAGTCTACTCCCTCTTTCTGAGAGAAACCACGAACCTTTCTTTGTATTCTTGTTCTTGTAGATCCACATGGAAGACACTACGGACTTCCCTTCATGTCTTGGAACCACATCCTGGACATTATTCCCCATGATCAACTGGTAATCTTTGATTGTAGTTTCTCCCATTTCTCCTTGGATACTTCTTCATAGTTGGAAGGGTCTGCATCAATGATGCCACTCAACTGTGCCACATAACTAGAGTGTATCTGATGCCTCTTACTTTAGTTGGATGTCCCGTCATACTTTTCTTCATTTTGAATTATCTCTCGTACCCAAGGTGGTCTTCATCTCTCGAGGTGGATCTACCGCTCTCTTATATTCTTCTGAAACTCTTTCTTTCGTCACGGTGTCTCTGGCCCTGAGAGCTTCAAGTTCATCTTAATGTATGTTTATTGGAGTGAATCTTTAACTCTTGTCACTTGTTCTTCGAAACAAGTCTCATCCTTATTTTCTTGTAGGATATTTTACACAATATTTCCTACAAGTTAATGCACCAGTTGCATGGTTAGAAACATTTCATAAGGCATATTCATAATGACAAATTCTTATGCATAAAGATATAATCATGAAACTATGTTAGCCAATACAACATTCATCCATATCCCGTATACACACGGAAACTTTCCAGATGTCTTCCATCTCTACCTTAACATTATTGATATTATGCACTAATCCCAATATGTCAGCAAAGAGGTTTCATTCTAGATAACTAGCAACGGAGTGTTGTATAGCACCATAGGCTAGTTACCCATAACATGCATATTAGTATTATATTCTTCATTAATGAAAACATTCTATCATGCATAACACATTTCATAGATATGTACACAACTAAACAATGTCATATGAGCAACTAGATAGACAGTTCAAATACTTATCTTTTTTTGTTTGGTAGATTCCTTCTTGATCCTTATATCCGGGAACCTTCTACTGATTCTAGGAGCCTGTGTACTGGTTCTGACTGTCACTGATTTCATTCTTTCTTATCCAAATGCTGAAATGGATAAGAGTATGATATTTGTTTTCGCCAGTAAACTTGATATTCCTGATCACTTAAGGAATCTTCAACGGTGTGAGCATGATGTATTTTTTTATTTGACTTCTTCTTGAAAAAACCTCTATTTTTGGGACAATCTCTGGAGTAGTGTCCCTTATCATCACAAGTGTTACATCGAATGTTGGAAGGATCTCTTCTAAATTCATTTTGTCTTATGTTGTGATGATGGTTCTACTTTCTTTCTATGATTTATTTTGTAGTGGACTGTGAGAGCTTGATCTGCAGTTCCTCCCATCTTCTCCTCTCTTGTTGTGAATCGAGCTTCTTTTGGTTTGCATTATTTCCATAGTCTTCTAAAAGAGATCAACTTCTTTCTTGCACATAATCCTTGAATGAGTCCCATGATCTTGGGAGGCCATTCAAGGTGGTCATAACAATCTCGCTTTCTCTTTGACTACTTCAAGTTGTTCTTTGATTTGAGAAACCCTTGTGAAGTGAAGCTGCATGGTCTCTAAGTTTTGTATCTTCACATTCTTCAGTTGGTTCCTCAATGTCACCTTCATGTTGATATTCTTTCCTTCATACCGAAGATATCATTGGAAGTCTACAAGGATGATACATGTGAGATCCAATGGAGACGAAAATAATCCTATTGGCTTTGACTAAGTCCTTCTTGTGCTTTGTCTTCATCTCCCTCTGGATCTGCAACTTCTTCTTTGACATAGTTCTCCAGGTCATGCTTCTTCAGGAATAAGAAGCACTCTATACTTCCATGCTCAGATGTTATTAGTTCCTTCAAGCTTGTTTTCAATCTTGGTACGATTTGTCATCATGATAAAAATGAGAACCTCAAATGGAAATATAGAGGATAGAACTTACCAATGAGATTGATTCAACTTTATGCTTTCTTGAAAGCTTTTATGGAATACTGCTTCTGGTGGACCCATGGTTTGAAAGAGAAATCTAAATTTTTCAACTTAGGTATCTTTTAGATCTGATTGGATAGAAAGATGTTCCTCAAGAAGAGTTGAGCAACATACTCATTTTCCCACAATTGTGATCAGAACTGCAAAATATATGATGCCCTAGTTTTCCCTGCCATAAGTGTTAAGTCAAAAATTGAAAATATATAGAATGAGAAACATCTTCCATATAAAGATGTGACCTCCTACCTGCATAGTTTGATGTTCCTCCTTTTTCAACTGATTGGTGGAGGGAAGTACCCAGAATAGAAATCCGTAGTTTTTCTCCAGTTTCTTTTGCAAAGTTGGATGATATTGTTTCTATTATAGCTCTAAATTTTCTGCTCAAGCTCTGAAACTTTGTCTTGCGGTATCATGGTCTGTCCTCTTTCCAACCCCACATGTTAGAGCGAAATTGGTTTCACCAAGTGGGACTTATGCAAATTTTCTCAAGGTGACGTATTTCAGGACTGTTCACCATAGAGAACTTGTACGGACTTCCACGTGTCACTGTTTCACCTTCGGGGTCTGAAAATTTTACCGCAGAAAATAAACTGTGGCCTATCTGCAACATCTTGCGAAATTTCATTTGGAATTTCATATCCCAAGATATGGCAATTCTCCCTAGGTCACCTGTTTAAGGATGAATTCTGGGAGAGGATGGAACCCTGAGTTGGAGGAATCATATATCCTATATTCTGACGAATATGAGGCTGAGAATTTTACACCAAGTATAATAAGATTTCATATTAGACTTGTCAAAGTTTCATCTCCCAAGCCTTCTCGAATATTGAGTTATAGTGAAAGTCTCGACATGACTAGTTTTTGTCTTCTAGAGTTTTCAAGCATGAAACCCTAATATTCAATAGTTGTAGTTGTCACAGTGTTTTGACTGCACAAAGACTTCTTTCAGAGTGGATCTGATACCATTTTAAGTTTTAATGGTTATACAAGATCTAATAACATTATAAAATCATAACCATATACAAAAGGATCACTGAAAGAAATGCAAGCACAACCACACAAAAGAAAACATATATTTATCCTGGGAAATCCTCATGGGGAAGAAAACCCAACAAAACTTCCTCTATATAGATGTATAAAAAGTACAAAGACAAAACCCCAAACAGGTGCTCCTCCTCCTTGCAGATATATATATATATATATCTCTCCTATGCGCTATACACAAGTAAGTGTGTGTGTTCAAATGAGGAACACGCCTAATCTATTTATACTCTTTCTTACACTTGACTTTTTCCCTAACAAGTCGGCTCCAACAAACTTACTAAGCCGAATTCACCTAGGAAGTCACAAAACAATGTTATATTATGCTCAGGAGGGTTCTATTGACCTAACTTACAACGAAGGTTTTACCTCATGACTTTATGATGACCAAATACAATAGTAACATCTCGACGGAGGATAAAACATCTCCCATAGGTTACATAAGAAAATACATTTAGATTATTCTTTGAAGTTACAATATTTCAACAAAGTATACTATAGAAGAAGAAGATTATATTGAAGAAGAATATGACATAGAGGAGCAGTTAATTGATGTTTCAATCAAAGATGTCAAAGAATATCAAGGAGATGTGTGAGACAATGTTCTAGATGAAGATGATATTGACAATGTGTCAAAATAAGAACTTGAAGAAGTCGAACCAAATGTAGGAGAGCATGTTCTGGATGATGATATGATTGGAATTGACGACATTGATGATGATGATGTTGATATGGTCAATCCTTTCAACATGAACTCTAAACTAGATGATACAGATGATGAGTTGGATGAAGAAAAATATTAGTGATATCAAAATGTTGAAATGTACGTGGTATGTATTTAATTATATATTTGCAGGTTGTTTGTTCTCTTTCATATGTATTTATATGATTTGTTCCCATGTCACTTGTATCCCACAAGAAGGCCTTGACACCCATATTCACCCACTTGACCATGTTTACCTCAAGACTCATTTCTAGCCCATAAAACCTATTGGTGGAACTCATATCCATCATAGTGACTTGTACCACCCACTACAAAGTTCCCATTTGTTGTTTCAAGGACTCATGAGCCTAATTGGCATGACGTTGGTTTTGAACAACATAGCCTATGAATATAAAGATTAACATGACTATGCCTGTATGGGTATGCAATTTACGTATCTAGTGCAAGGGAAATAACATCTATAAACAAGCACTTGATAAATTATACAAGCTTCATCAGTTATTTCTTGTCTTTTTTTTTTCTCTCATCAAAGTTTTTTGCTCCATATAGAGTAGTAAGAAACCATTATTTAAATAGGAAATGTCGTATTGTGCCTTCTTTTTGTCGCCGATATCATGGGCCTACTTGGAATGATGTTGGTTTTGAACAACACAAGTGATGAATATAAAGATCAGCACGACCATGACGCAGATGGGTATGATGGGAGTTCCATGCATGACAATCCAAGAAAGTTCAAATTGAGCTAGGGCGAGAACAAATATATAGAGTATTGCTTGGTGTCTAATTCATCTTTGAGTATGGAAACCCTCCCATATCATCAAGGCATGTGAACATTTTTTCCATGTCAAATTTCAGTGCATACATAAATAGTTTGAAAAAATTTAACATTGGCCCCATTCATAGGTCAATATTTCCCATGCCTAGTCCCAATACAATGTCTTCTAGTTTTTTCCTTTTAAAATTATTTTGAGATGCATGTTCATGCCTATAGTGCAAAGTAAATAGCTTCAATAAACAAGTACTTGATAAGTTGCACAAGCTTCATCAATTATTTCTTTTTTTTTTGCTCCATATAGTGTAGTATGAAACCATTATTTAAATAGGAAATTAAGTCTAGCATATTCTTCTTGCAACCAATCTCATGGGCCTAATTGGCATCATGTTGGTTTTGAATGACACATGGAATACATATAAATATCAACACTACCATGATGCGGATGGTTATTATGGGAGTTCCATGCATGGAAATCTGAAAAAAATTAAATGAAACTAGGATGATATCAGAGATATAGAGTATTTGCCAGTGTCTGAGTCATCTTAAAGTTTGGAAACCCTCCCATATATTGAAGGCATGCAAACAATATGTCTATGTCAAATTTCAGCGCATTTGGAAATAGTTTGAAAATATTTCTAACGTTGTCTTGATTCATAGGTCACTATTTCCCATGTCTAGTCACAAATGTCCAAGTCACGACTTTAATTTTTTACCGAGTCTGGGCATGCCCGCATGACCCCAACTATGCGCACATAGGAACCACCATGCTGACTTAGTCATAGCCATCACCATTATCATCGTCCCCATTTCCATTGCCATCGTCCCCATTGTCATCCCCATTAATTGTTTATATGTATATGGATGCGTGAATGACCAAACCTTGTAACTCTTTGGGGCCACCATACGCACAAGGTGGAATTCCCATAGTTCCAATTTAAGGGATGAACTTATCAACAAGTTGGTTGGCCTATTCGATGAGGGTACCTTCAACAAAACTAGAGTTACCTCAAAGGCATGCTTATATTTAAAATATCAGTGTGACCAGTATAGGGTTCATTTGCAAAATAACCCCCCAGTGTGAGCGCCCTCCAACAATTCCATAGACAGAGTGGAATGCCCTCATTGAAGATGCAAAGGATAATACACTCCAAAAAGAGGGGAATACACCACCTAGATCAAGAAGGTATGAGACATTTTTAATAATGTAATTATGATGCTTTATCATCATTGCGACATCTAATTAAGTATTTGAATCTTTTGAATATAGGATCCCAGATGCATCCAAAGCCACCAAGGCTAGAATGGATAGACATGGGAAGCATAAACTTACCCTGGGTGGTTACTCTAAATTGGTCGTACAATTTGTAAGTATAAAAATATCTGCATCCAAATTATAAATTGTTAACAATTTTAATTTAATATCACAAAAGAAGAAAAAATCATGTTTTTTTATCAAAATTGCAGGGTGAACAATTCAATGAGGTTCCTACGAAGGAAGACCTCAAGCATGCTTACTATCACAGCTATTAAGCCTTGGTTGAACGTAGGAGAAGCTTGGGGAAAACACATCCTTCCGACACCCAACTTGACACTCAGGTAAATAAAAACAATGAAGAGTATTTATAATTTATAAGTTGTAGAATTTATTGGTTATTATTTTTTGCCATAAAGTAATACGTTTGTTTCTTTTAAGTAAACAACCAATGCAGATACAAATGTCCCAACTAGTGGAACACATGAGCAAAGTGACGGTGGAGTTCCTCTTGCAACTAGTGTTCAGCTCGGTACTAGAGGTATTTCATGTGTTATAAAAAAGTGTAGTATGTATTTACAATTAAAAATATTTAATTGCAAATGGTGTATGAATTATAATCTTTCTTGTTTCAATTCTAGAGCATGTAGAGGATGAGGCTAAACAAGATGAGAAACATATGGTCACACCTGAAACTACTCAGCTTTCCTCCACTACTGAAGTGAGTAAAGAACACTCTACTGTTCTTTTTATTAATAAAACACTTGTAATAATAATAACTAAAAATATCAATTTAACATTTCTTTCTTATTGTAGTTGATGCCACGCCCCCTTTGCCACCGCATCAACGTTTGAATAAGATGTCGGTAAGACATACAGAGCCCAGAATAGTTGAAGGGGAAGAAGGCACATTATACATCCTTCCTAATATCCTAAAAAGGAAAAAGAGATCAAGAAATAAACGATGGTACTTGTTATATAATTAGAGTGATCTTGTTTCATATTATGTAGACATACTTTTTTATGGTACTTGTTATATAATTATAACGATCTTGTTTCATATATATATATGAAGTATTTTGTGTCTATGAATGAATGAATGTTAATATATGTTAATGCATGTTTGCTATATGTTTCTTTATGTACAAAACCATAGATATGCCTTTATGAACTTTTTGTTTTTATAGTGTCTATGCATGAATATTAATGTGTTGCTTTCAACTATTTTCTAGTAGATCGAGAAATAAATTATTGTACTTGTTATATAATTAGAACAATCTTGTTTTATATTATGTAAACATATTTTTTATGATACAATTTATTGAGATGAAGTATTTTGTGTCTATGAATTAATGAATGATTGAATGTTAATATATGTTAATGCATGTTTGCTATATGTTTCTTTATGTACAAAACCACAAATGTGTCTTTAGGAACTTTTTGTTTTTCTAGTGCTTATGCATGAATCTTAATGTGTTGTTTTCAACTATATTCTAGTAGATAGATTGGGTATTGAGGAATTGAGAGTGATGTGAGGGGGGGAGGGGCCATGAGAGCTTCCACCTTCACATGGTTGGCCTTGTTTAGTAGAGAATAAATTAGGATTTGGATAATCTTGGAGCAAACCTCTCTCGGTCCAATAATTTATTGCTCGGTCAAGTGGATAGAGCTTTGATCCAATAATTTATTCTCGAAACGAGAGCAGCTCATCCAGGAATTAAACTACTCCAATATTATTTAGCCATGAAATGTTGATAATTTATTTTATTATTTTGTTGACTCTTTAATTGTTGGTTAAATTAGGAAAACAACTACTGGAAGAGATCTATTGGAGCGGCATTAAAGGAAGATCATACGAGGACAACCATCAAATATCTAGGTATTTGACTTGTTAGGGCATTAAAAACACGAGGAAACTCTATTCATTTTCATTTCTTATGTTTAATTTAATCTTTCAAGCATTTTTTGCATTAATTTCAAATTTGAACTTTTATATTACAATTAAAACTAATATTTCGTCAAGTTTTATATCATAGATTAACCTGAATCCCATTGCTATTTAGAATTAGCTATGTATAAGGATTGGGCATTTAAATAATTATATATTTGATGTTGGTTGCAGTAGATAGTCTAATGTTGAATTTAAGGTCATACAAAGCAAGCTAGGGCTATATCAAAGGTCCCACACAATGCAAAAGAAATGAAATCATTATAGTGATCAAGCAATTAAAGGAATGATGTAGTGAGTTAAAAGAATGTATTGGTTGAGGGAAAGTAGGATTGGACAAATGAAAAGGTAGCATTGTAGGAGTATGGTTACTCAACCAAATAATTAAATTGAGAATATATCAAACGCCAAATTGGTGGTATAACATAATTAAATTAAGAATATATCAAATACCAAATTGGTTGTATAACATGGTGTACATATTAGAATTCATGTACTTCTTGCTTAAGTGCTTTCAGACAAGCATCTCCACAATAATCCTCATGTTGCCTTCAACCAACAATCTTGTGATCTCCATATCATCCTAACAATAATTCTCCAATCTACCCAAAGAGCATTATGTTTCCTCCTAGGTATCCGTACGTGATGGTGGGGGAGTATCTTCCTTATCAACTTGTTTTACTTTCCAATCTAAACCATTTAGATTGAACACATGCATTTCCTTAGTTGACTCCTTCGTTGTCTCCATTTGTCCACTCATAACCGAATTGTCCTGCTCCTCCAAGTAATCATATGTTGCTTCACCAACATTGTTGTTGTATAAAGGAAAGCTCTTGACCCCTTCCTCAAATTTGTCTGGTCTCCTCATGGCATTTAACAAGTTCTTCAATGTATCAATAAACTAGAGCCTCCATGCCTAGTAACCCACTTATTAGATCATAAACTATCTAAAATAGCCTCAATGTGAAGAAGAGGATGGCTATCGTGAACTATTGCCATTGCAATTTTTGTCCACCTGATAAAACAAGATTCCTCCTCTATCCAACCTCTCACTAAACTAAACTAAACTATTATCCAATAAGGCTTGCACATAACTCTCTCCTAAATATCCATGTATTGATCCTCCATCAAATCCAAAATATCCATGTCCACCATTGCAAGGTTGTACAACACCTTGAACCATGCTCAAGGCAGTCATCCTATTGATCATTTATTGCTACCTACATATTGTAGTAATGATGCATAGATATTGCCCTATAAAGATGACCAGATTGTCTAAGTGAGGCGTGGGAATTGCCTTTTCCTTTCCCATTAACTTTTTCCTATCCTTCTGTCATGAGTGCCCATAAACTTGTTGTTAAGGTAGCAAAATCCTCCATTATTGTCTTGGAAGATCATTGCACTTGATCTTCTCCTAATGTTGTTGACTTCATCGCCAAATTCAATTGCATGTAGACTTCTTCCAATTACTCTAACTTCATCTTCAAAGGAGAATCAATGGAAAATTTGTTTTGTAACAATGAAAACAATCAACAAACTTTACCTTTGGAGTTTAGACAATTTTGGTTGCTACCTTGTTGTGATGTTTCCATCATCATGGGCATCTTTCCTCCTAAATGATCCCATCTTAAGCTACAAATTTATCATAGCTTACAACATCTATGCCAAGGTTTCAACTCATACCTTGGACCATTGGGAATCTCAATGTACTCTTGGAACAACATTCCAAACCCTGTCATCGCAGCTTCCACCCTTGTCTTCACATACTCTTTTTCTACACCATCCATGCTGCACATTGCCATGGCCAAATAATCTGCCTAAATCTTCAAGACTCGGTTATGTCATATGTGCTTTCAAGTCCATAGCACTAAGCACATATTCCAAGAATTATTCCTTCACCCAAAGTTCTACTACAACTCTTTAGAGCATATCCTATATTCTCTGATATGTTGCAATTAAGTCAATATTTCCCTCTTGAAGTGATGTCATTTTATTATTATGTTCATACAAACAAATCTCATTTATTTCCCTTCACATTGTTGTTTCATATCACGTTGATTCAATTATCCTATGAAATGAGGTACAAAGCTTTAACTATAGGCCTCACATAGTGGTTGTAATCCTCTAAGTCACCTAGACCTAGTTTATAACATATTTCGCCCAAATACAATTAAGCAAAACAAAGAATAAATAAGGGACCCAAATACGCCAATGAAGAATACAAAATTTTGAGGAGACTTAAAGCTTCTATGCCACATCAATGCCAATGAAGTGAAATCATGCATCAAGAGCATTAAAAGTCATATGAGAAATCCTCTCACCAAAATATCTAAGGGTTTGAAGATAAGTTGAGGAAAATGTTTGATTTGAATATCCAAGTCTTTAAAACAAATACCCTTGTCACCGCAAATCTCATTAACACTTAGGCATATTTTTTTATATCGTATAAATGATACATCAAAACTCTTATAGTAGATCCAACACATACTCTAGTGGAAAGAATAATTCAATCTCCAATTTAGGCTAACAATGCAAACTACAACCCTTCATTTAATATACCAAAAACTAACCCATGAGATTTGATGGCAATGATGTCCAACTATGGATTATCCATATGGATCGATAGTTTGAACTTCTTACTACATTTTATCTTGAACTAGAATCCTACTAATGGTACTAATGGGTGCTCAAAACAAGACTCAAGGGAATGACATAGTCATGGGATTAAATTATGGGTGATTTAATGGCATAATATGAAAATATATGTACCAATAACTATTTAATCCAACTAACCCAGTTCAACTATGTAATACAGTATGCAACACTAGTGACTATTTACTCAATTCAACAAATTGGTTGATGATCCATTTCTATAAAAAAAAAAATTATTCTCATGCAATGTGATTCAAGAGGTCAAAATCTAGGCACCTAAAACCATGAATGAGGCAATCCAATTGGCTAAATGCAATGAGGAAAAATTCTTAACTAGTCATAAATTCTTTTAAGGCTCTTCATTGAGTCTATAATATAGACGCATAATCATCGTCATTGCATCATCACAAATTCCATGTCTCACCCCACAAAAATTAGGAGAGCATAAAGCTAAGGGCTTATGACACTTCTATTACAGTAAGCAATCCAAAGACTACAAATGTAGGGGAATGTGTCTCATGCATAGTCATTGAAAACATAACCATTGAATAATTTGAGGAGGATAAAGCAACCGTTTATGAGGAACTTTAAGACTATTTGACAAATGGAAGCATAGCCACCTTCTCATTATATGTCATAATTGGTATCAACAACCCTTAAACACTCTAAATTGAAGGGTGCCTTAGGAAGGAAAATGTGGTAGTGTTGATCAACTTAGGAATCACACATATTTTCATCGATAAGAAGTCGATACTACACATTACTTGTTTTGCATATCCCATATCCAACATTCAAGTCACAATCATGAACAAGAATTCCACCTTGTGCATAGATAAATGGCATAACATTAAACTCAATATAGGTCATTATCCATTGGAATATCCTACGTACTGCATTCCTTTATGAGGAACATATCTACTCTTAGACGTGCAATGGCTCAAACAATTATGAACTTTATTAATAAATCTCCCAAAAGAATCATTTGCTTTGCCAATGAAATTAATACCTAATATCATCTCAATGGCCTCAAGTGTCCTCCAAACCAATCCATGATCTCTCATTGAATAAAATAATAATAAGAAGGGGAAATATATTGGCACAAATCCACTCCTTAGAAGTTTATGAGGAGCCTTAAGGCAACCAAGAAAAGTCATAGGATTCCCTTCACCAGCAAGAGTATGTATTTTAAGAGAAGTCATCTAGAATTGCCTCCAACAAAGAGCATGGTTGAGTTATTGAGATAATACTAGGACCACTATGCCTAATGGGTTAGGCATATGGCCTAAATAGAATGGCATTGAGAAAAATAGGGTGGCATGTCCTTCATGAGGAACATATCATCACTATTGATTGAATGTATTTGAATATTACATAATAATTAGACACTAGATAGTAGTAGTATTTCATGTTTACATATGGATGGTTAAAAAACTAAATCTACATGTATGCCATAGCATTAATAGGACAAAATATAACGACTACCAGGATTTGAGATAAATTTACAAGATTGGATTCTTTTGATAATCATGCTATGATATTTCCTCACATGACATAATTATTTAAATGTTTGTTGAGATGGACTTGTTTTAGAAGTTCATCCTTAGCCCTTTTTAAGTATATAATAGATCTAGCAATGGTAGGAAGGCTACAAGTCATTGTCATGGAGTATGGGTGAGGGTCCATGTATTTCCCCTCAAATGTATACTTCAGTTTATTGTATATATTCATTCCATGGAATTTACATGTACTTCATGAATGTTAATATATTTATACATTTGGATGACCCTAAGAAAACTTGAGTGAAGTATTAGCCACAGAGATTTTATGTCTAAGGCCTTAGAAAGAGGGATTAAAAATTTGTAAGAAGTATATGGTCTTGGAAACATCCTTCTTGTTGGAAATCTACTCGAATTGTTGATTTATTTGGTTGTACTAGTTATGTGTCATTATATTATATGTCTATGCACAATGTTACAATGATAAAATGTCATTAAAATTTCAATATGTTCCTTCCATTCGATTTTATGTATCTATGTTCTATTTCCAGTCTTATGACACTACAACAAAACAAACAATTTGTGCCTAACTTCGCACCAATTTTTAGTGTAATTTTTCCTCCAACTGAGTCAAACGACCCACTGCTAAATATGGCAAGTAAATTCATTATAAACATTGAGCTTAGTGATAAATTTTGTATTGGAAATAATGCCAACTTTATCTCCTGAAATAATTAGTTTAGTGCCAAGTTTTATGCCTGGTTTTTTCCCCTAAAATATAGCCTAGATTTGTGTTGGCAATAGCACCTAAAAGTGAATTTTGCTCAATTAATACCCTCCAAAATTATATATATATATATTACAGTCAATATACCATCGGATATCGGACACATTCTATCTCGGGATATCTGACGCAACAATCATCAAAACTATGAAATGGTCGGCGATTACACTATAAATCAGGCGGATATTCGAAGAAGATGCAACAGTTATCTGACACAAACTTTGTCAGACCTATTTCAACTTAGTCGGACAGGAGACAAGGGGACGATAAAGCCATGTGTCGATTATTCGATGCTTATGTATCGGATAAAGGAGCATCTTCGTCGCTTTCTTTATTCTTCGTATTGATCGGTTAAACGACTTTATGCCCATCTATTCGACGCTAATATATTCGTCGGAGATTCGCCAAAATTGCACCGACGGTTTTGGTGTTCCAATTTCGTTAGATAGCCGAGGAAGTGTCGTCGAATTTTGGTCCACGAGAGTTAGTGCTGATGACTTTTTTTTCTTGGGCCTTTGAAGTTTTTTCTACTTATTAGTTCTTTGAGTTTCTCAACCAAGAGATAATCAAGCTTATTTCTAAGAATGCAACTAGGGATTCCATGAGTGATTGGGGATCGATCACTTTGCTCATGGTTGCATATTAAATTAGGGGCAAGGATTTGGCATTGTGATTTCACTCAATGGAAATATGTGGTCCATTAGGAGTAGACAATATTTGTTCAATGAAGATTCATTCTTGACATTGGTTTTTGCATGGGAGACTATGGAATGGGCAAGAGAGGATGGGAAACAAACTCTAATTTGAAAATTGCCTTTGATTTGAGTTGTTTGGTCTTTTATTTCTGACATGTTGATTTGTTTGGGTTTTGGCCCTCGATGCGTGCCACAGTGAACACTAGGTTCACCAATGCTTCATCTTTTGTTTCGGCCAACAAGACCGTGTTTCCTAGAATTTATTTGCATTGTTATATTCGCCAACGATGTCCTATGACCCCTTATTTGTTTTGATTGTAGATGTTTTGACTTATTTGTTGAAGTTCTCCCATATTTTTGGTCAAATTCATGGTATTCTTCTTCCATATGGGTTCGAGATGGTTAATGACCTCTTTGAAAATGAATCTCTTCTCTTGGTTAGAGTGAAAAAAGTAGTTTCTTGATGTGGCCCTTGCTTGTTTAGACACATTTTGCTCTGCCTTAGGTGCCATAGTCAATTCTCATAAAATATACTTTTCTGGTTAGTGGCTTTGGATACACCCCCCCCCCCCCAAATTGGATCCATGTTGTTCAGTCTTATATTCAACCTAGAGTTATTGCATGATAGTTGGGGATTCCTTTGGACTTAGGCTATCGTTAGTCACCATGTGGGATTGGTGTATGTAGGGGTTGCAGAGTATGCTTCATATCTAGCATCATACCAAACTTCCATTCATAAGGAAGTTGATTGTTGTTGTTCATATTCTTTACACATCTCATGTTTATTATGTCTTGCTGTTTTTCCAGCAAGACTCAATTTTGATGACTTAAACATATATTTTGAGCTTATATGTGGTCCAAGTATGGTGGAGATCCAGCATTTCCCTTGGCACCATGGGATGTTTTCACCATGCCTAAAGATGAGGTGTGGCTTGGTTTGATTAATGTTACCACTCAAGGGAATATTATGGACGCCAACTAGGTGGTGCAATGTCTTGAAGGTTCAGATCCTTAGCAAATCTTATTTCGCCATCGGGTGCTTTCAACACAACATTCTAGTAGAGTTCAAGGGACTTTTACACTATGCGATATCATCTCATCTCCTCATCTCTTTCAGGTGTCTAGTTCCCTCATCTTTCAAAGTATCTAGGTTGCCTAGAGGATGCTTGTTGGTTTGGTTCATTGGCAGTGGGAGGGCATCAACACTGATCAAGATTTAGCTTGTCATCCCATTTGGAGTTGGAGGATTCATGATTCATGTGCGGTGGAGCTACCTCATTTTTTTTCATGTAGATTGAGTAGGAAGGGAATATTTCTCTATGGTGATTTGTGGGATTCGATATCTCATTCTTGGAAAGAATGGCATGTTCTTTCTTAAGAGTATGGTCTCCTTGCTTCTGATTGTCCTTAAATTATGGAGCTTCAATGGGTTATCCCAGAGGTTGAGTTGTATAAATTGAATATTGGAATGTCTAGGCCTTTTTTAAGAGATTGGAGTAGGTATTTTGGCCAACCGCTTCGTCACTTGTATTATGTCCTTTATTAGAGGAATTTGTTATCTCTGGTCCTAAATGCTTGTTGGGCATCCAAGGATTAAAAGGATGGATGGATTCATTAGTTGCATAATGTTTGGCCATATAGGCTTTCATATAAGTTGAGAGTTTTTGAATGACTGGTAATTTATCAGGGGGTTATTTCCAAGACCAAGTTTGCCAAGAGTAAGCTTTTTTATGGCCTTTGTCATGTTTGTCAACAATCTGAGATAGTGAAGCACGACCTTTGGGAGTGCTAGTGTGCCAAATAGTGTTCAAAGGTTTCATGATGATCAATGTTCAAGGGTGTTTTAAGTCTGTGTTTGTTGGTGTTTTCTTTATTTGGTGATTGTTACACTCAAGTGCACTCTACACTGTAAGGCTTTGGCATTGTTTGAGGATCACAACATTATTTATTATGTGGAAGATTAGGCGTAAGGAAATTTTTTCTCATGAGGTTAGCTCATTGTCTTCCTTTTGTTTTATGTGGCAAGATGAAGTTCATTATCAACTTTTGGCCAAAGGGGTCTATTGATAAAAGACATCCATTCTTTGGACCCGGGTAAGTATTCTAACTTACTTTCCATGCTTGTTGCTACGAGGAAGAGGATATGAACTCACCTATAAATACCCTTCCATCCTTTTTGTTATATATATATGACACATTTGAATTGTAACTCTATCTAACTAGTCTCGTAGTGAAATTAATTATTATTAAATTATTTCATAACTACCATAAATATGTTTGACTACTATCTTAGGATAATTAATTAATATTAAAATGCAACATATCTACTTGAAGTGTAAACTTTATTTTATTTTATTTTTTTCGAATATGGAAAAATCTATCATAAATTAGTTGACAAACTAGCAATGACGACAACCATCACTGGCTGTTATTCGCAAATACAAGTTGACTTATCAACGTTATTCAAGAAAAAACATGCCACTTGAATACCCCATTGGTGGTCTATAAGGGGCAAACTTTCACTCCTACCAGATGCCTCTAGTTCCTCGGCAATTAATTTGTTTCCTTACGTCCAAGGAAGACGAGCTCTCAACCAATAAAAAACAATTTTATGTCTTTACCCCAAGACTAAAAAGACAGTTTTAGCCCCTTATGCTAACCCATAGTCTCCATCATCATTAAGACCAAGCATAATTCATGTGGTATCAAATCATTAAGATATATATATATATATATATATATCGAAGAACATTTTGACAAGCTAATTTTTTTAAGAATTCAACTGTAACCAAATTCAAACACAAACACTCACCATGATCAACACTTAAGACTAAATCTTGAATTGCTCGCACACACATGATGCAACAACACAGGAGCATGTAACAAGGTACATAAATGTTACCACCATATGAGTTTCTCTAGGACATTATATTTACTGATATAATGGAACACAAAGTAGCAAAATGAGATTTCTAGAAAGGGTAGTTAAGTGATCTGATTGATAATTATGTGTCGTTTGCACCTGATTTTGTGCTTCATTTTCAATTGTGATCTTATGAAAATTGCATAAGTAGTTAGCTACACATGAATCAAATCCCTAATATTGATTTTCTACAACGAAATTTCGATCAGACAAGTCATAACAGTCATTATCAAAACGACTCCAATTTATCTGCATATGTATCACTGGTATAGAACTAGAACTAACTTCCTTATTTGTGTTCCTTTCTTATTATTGCAAAAAAAAATATTGTATTCATGTTATCACAGATCTTGTAGTTTCCCTTAAAGAGTGATCCTATAAAGGATGGCAGAGGGGACAGGAAACCAAAGTCATGACCTACAGAAACCCTAACCCCCAAAGGATGGATGGTTGTCACACAGGTTAGGACTTCCTTCGCTTTATACCACTAGAGAAGACCAAGTGACAATGGGGGAGACTCAAATATATCATGAAAGGAAAGATCTAAAGCAAATCACCAGATCAAACTCCTGGCGGAGAATACGTCAGGTGAGTGCTTGAAACCCTAAACTCGGAAGATAAGCCACAAATTAGGGGTACTTGAGTAGATGTATTTAACTATGATGGTAATGTTACTCTAGTTAAAAAATCAGGTGGCTTGTGAAGATTCAAATCAGATCTAGGATTTTAGTGTGTCGGTTCAAATGATCAAGCCTGGATCCTGGGGGTTTTAAGCAAATAATTGTGAAATTCCCAGGACGGGGTTGATATTAAGAATTATGGCTTCCGGCACACTAACTTGGATGACATATTCATCAATTGGAAGATCCAAGTGAAACCAAACAAAAATACACAGAGAAACTCGCTTCCAGATAGAGAGGGGCACCCTCTTTCCTAGAGATCAGTGCCTGAAGGTGAGTAAATGGATTCAAAAGTTGACACCTAGGAAGGAGAGGAGTTTTTGAGGGATGGTCGACAAAACACAGATCACGAAATTTGCAAATTCCCAGTGCAAGTTGGTATTTTGAATTTTCCTACATCTACCGAGGGTTTTCTGAATAAAAGTAGTGATGGGCAATGCATGAAGAAATTGAACGAAGGAGAATTTACCTATGAGACGTACCTAGATTTTGTAGATGACCTCTGAGATGACGAAGAATGTTTCGATCTTGATCAAATGAGTATCTTGGGAGAGATCTTGATGTAGTTCAACTTCTGTCAGTGACCCTAGAGCCCCCTTCAACCTACCAACCCAGAGAAAATAAAAAGGTAAGACAAACGAACAAGATCTGCAATATAAAGAAAGTACAGGAATGAAATATCATAAAGGAAAGATCACTCCCTAAACAGAAAACCCGAGAGCCAGGGCAAGGTGAGTTTCCCCACATATGTGCCCTCCTCTAGCGCACCTCCTTCAGCCTGCAAACAAATGGGTAAAGGAAAAATGCAAGAACTATCCCAAAACAAGCTCAGTACAGATAGACAACAATGTCAATCATCAAATCATCAACTCACCAACAATACTCAAAGAGTAATCCCAAACAAATCTCTTTATTCAATATTTCAGCGAGAGCTCCTAAAATACAATGGGGGGGTCACCTCTCTTAAATAGTTTGAGAGTGTGTCCACATTTCAACTAACTATCATCTGACGATTGAAATTAAGACATCATCCACGGAGGATATCAACAATACAAATATCATCACATGGATCAAGTGACCACATCAACAAGGGGGGCACACTTTGCTCAAGGACGCATATCTAAGGTGAAAGTCACAATATAACATAAGATGTGACATGATAATACATAGGAGGGGGTCACGAGGGGATTAATTCACCTTCATAACATATGATATACCAATGAAATACATCATTAGCCAAGTTGAGGGGGAGCCCCTTGGGGGGTTTTCCTCACTGACTGAGCCAAATTTTGACTGAAAACTGTTGAAGGACTGTCTGGGATGCCGAGACACATCATTTGCCAAAATTCCAAGCCATTTCCTTGACCCAAGTGGCCAAATCGATTTTTTCAGTGAAATTCCTAGTTCATTTTTGTTGGTACATCCTCTGGAAACTGATAAAACCACCATAATTTTGTCCATGATGAAAAATGGGGAAAACTGTCTGCATTGGATGCTCTGGAGACATCGAAAAATAGTATAAGTGACTACTCATACCCATTGGAACACTGCATTGCTATAGGAGAACCAAAATCACTGCCATCTGTAATAAAATTTGATCATTTTGCCAATAATAAAGTGATAGTAATCACTTATCAGAAGATCTGGAGCTAAACTCTCAAAAGTGGAACCACAGTATTGGTCCTGGGCACGTCTAGAACAAATATAAGCCATGTTGTTTTCTAAGTCACTACCTTGGGAACCGTGCTTGACTTGGTGAACTAGGTTGACCATGTCAAAGTACTCAAACTAAAGGTGAGAAATTGTATCCATATGATCCTGTAAGCATCCAGGGTAAGAAACGCTCCAATGGTGTATATCAAAACCAAGCTTAAATCATTATATTCATAATCATGGTGACAATAATAATAATAGTGAGTAAGATCTACCTATGCTTCTGAAAAATTTCAAAACCTTTTGGAAGTCTGCTTGTTAATGCCGTACTTACAAAGTGTACACAATGCGCTAGTGCTGGGTAAGGATGGAAACCAAGGCTAGGTAAAGGGAAATGACTTCTGACTGACTTTGACTAAGTGATCTCTCCGAATAATAATCAATACACTCAACCAAAGTGGCATGTACATGACAGATAACAATAGGGGAAGGAGGTATCTCACAGATGGATAAATTACTTGGGCGAGTTTCCTATAGACTCTAGCAAGGTTTTTTTTGCACTTATTTGCAACATAGATCAACCTTCAAATGCAGGTTCCTTGGAAGCTTTCTGGGCTCCAATACTGACAAAGATACTGTAATGTCCCCTTTTTGGAATTTTATTAAAATGCTCAATTTTCCAATTTTTTCACAATTTTGGCTCTTGACTAGTTTTGATGTCTAGACCTCCAAATTGACCCAAATGATTCCAAATTTTCTCTGAAGATACATGAATGATAATATAACTTAAATATCATGCTCATGTATGTTTTGTGACCTCCCAATTACTTCTGCAAACTTGTTTAATGTTCTGTTCAAAGTAGGAGTCTTTACTAGCAAATTGGGGCTCCAATTCCCCCTCGGTAATTGTCGGAAATGGCTTCACAAATGATCCCAAAGTCACTTGAATTTATGAACAGAGGTTGGGTATGTGTAAGGGACATTTTCAAAGTCTCATATGCATCATGGTTCAGTTTACACAGGCTGTTATGACTCTTTCCAAAACAACTCCCAAGTCACAATTTCAACCCCTGGGGAAAATGCACCAAATCTTCTCCCAATGCAATAAAAATGATTAAAATGGCTTCCAATGCTTAAGTACTGAACATGAGACTTGAAATGCACATTAATTACAGTCCATCCATCATACATTTATTAGATATATATTCCTCCATTCAAAATAATAAGCATTAGCATGGCATATATCAAAATGGAGTGGGAATGGTCATTGTTTGCTCATTAAAAGTCATTTTGACAAACAACTCTTGGGAATTTCCACTTGAAACTTTCTGATACTGAAGAATAGAGAATATTGAACTGATTACAATCAGAAATGGACAATTAAAGGCTCTCCCAATTCAAAATCATCAGCATTACAATGGTTCACAACAAGATAGTGGGGAAATGACACTATTTATTCATTGTTCAACATTTTTACATGAATTCTTTTGGGTATTTCGCCCTGAGAGTCTTCTGAACATGAAATACAGAGAATATACATCAGCACATAATATAATTGGAATTATAATCTTCCCCAAAGACATCAATAGCTCACCCAAAGCGCAATCCCTCCATTGGCATGACTATGGTGTGAAAACTGAAAATAGTTGAGAGAGTGTGTTGCAACAGAAGAATCCACATGCTTTCCTGTAGATTACCCCTGCAAATAAGACTCCATTAAAGCTCCATGAAAGACCTGAGTGGCCTTTCCAAACACCAACTAGGATGGGAATCTTTCACCCTCGAAATTGGCTTAAGCAAGAAAACTAGTCATCCACTAGCTCTCACAATTCACAAATGACAATTTCACAAATGAGCAAAAGCTTCTTCTCATGGTTGATCCCTGTATTTTATAAACATGATTAGTCTTCTAAGGTTCCAAATCCATCCATAAACCAAAGCTAAGTCGAATTGGTGTGGCTTCTCATGCTATGTCATGTGGCCTTTCTTTTCACCTTCCCTCTTCTCCCAAATTTGAGTAGGAGCCTCTTGGCCTTCTCCAACTCCCAAATTCAACCTCTAAGATGCTCTATTCAATCCTGACATGTCAGTATGTCAGTATGTCAGCCTTCAGATCTGACTTGTGTCATAACTGTCATAAAATCTCGATCATTGGTGTCATAGATGTCATAAATGTAAGGGGAATCTAGCCAACTGTCCATGAAACTCCCATTTGGCTCTTCCTCTCCCATGTAAGTTACAATTCATCCCAAATTCGACCTATGAAGTATATGGATAAGCATATTAACCTTATAATCCATCCAAAAACATTAGGCTTCCCATATATTCGAATTTGCAAGAGAAAGATACCATTTAACATAGGAATTCTAGCTAGTGTGGGCCCCATAGTCTCCATTCTCCATAGCCATTTCATTTTTCTCTTGTATTTATTTAATAAGCTACATTATTAAATATTTATCCTCTTCTAATGTTTAAACATAATTTATTATCCCCCTTATTCCAAATCTCAAAGCTTCCACCCCCAAGCTAGGAAACTAGTGATTTTCCACCTTAGCAATTATTTGACTTTTGGCATCCCTTTGAAAACTTTCATGAATATGGAAAATGTGATTTGGCCATTTTGACATAATGTAAAATTTGGAACATTACAGATACAACCTTTGTAGGCTAGTCTCACCCTGTTTCCCTGTGGGAGAAAATGAGTCGAACACTATACAAAGAGTGAGTGCTCATCCTTTGACCATTGATCTTCTTTTTTCAATAACTTTCTTTTTCACAAGATACTAGCCACCCTACAAGAGAAGGTGCCCTAGAAATCCTTCTAGGCTCTAGTAAATGACTAAGGCCTAAATCCGCTGTCAGCGAGAAGTCCATAGCCCCGACGGGTTTGCCTCTCTCTGCTGCCCCTGTGGCGGGCAGATGAGCCTTACACTATACAAAGAATGAGTGCTCAACCACTTGGCCACTGACTACTAGCTTTGTATAGGAAAATACAGAACATGAGACAAAGACTGCTTACTGTCAGGGAGTATACAGAGGAGTTTTACAAGGTAAACATTAGAGTTGAATACACAAAAGATAATTATGAGAAGGTAGCCAGATACATGAATGGTCTTAGATTAGACATTCAGGATGAGATGAGTTTAATTTCACCTAAATCAGTTGACGAAGCATACCAATGTGCTTTGAGAGTGGAGGAGAAACTGAATAGGAGAAATAACTCAGGGAAAGGGAAAGGTCAAGCTTACAGAAGTAAGGGACCACAGACTAAAAAGGGAAAATTTTCAGTTCAGAAGAAGGGAGTTGAATCATCAAGTCAGCTAGAACAACCTCAGAGAGGAAGAGACTTCAGAGGAAGAAGATCTTTTCAAAAAGGTCGAGGAAGAGGCAGAAATCATGTGGTTAGATGTTACACATGTGGAAAGACAGGACATATGTCATGGGATTGTCCAGAGGGAGCTGCAAGACAAGGAAATGTTCATATTGCACAAGCTGAGAATGAACAGAGAGTGCTCGATGATCATGTTGAAGTTCTAGAGGCAGGAGAAGCCTTATTGATGAGAAGAACTTTGTTGAAACCAAGCAAGGAGTTACATGAGCCAGCACAGAGTAAGAGCTTGTTCAAGACAATGTGCAAATCACAAGGTAAGTGTTGTAGACTGATTATTGATAATGGCAGCACTGATAATTTATTTTTTGTAGATATGGTTGAGAAGTTGGGATTGCAGAAAGAAAAGCATCCTACACCATACAGAGTTTCCTGGTTGCAGAAGGGACACCATGTACTAGTCAATGAGCAATGCAAAGTTGATTTCCAAATTGGGAATTACAAGGATCAAGTTTTATGTGATGTGATACCAATGGATGTGTGTCGTGTTATTAGGTAGGCCATGGCAGTATGACAGGAATGTAATGTACAATGGCAGAGAAAACACTTTTGTCTTGGAGAAGGAAGGAAAAGGACATACTCTTGTTTCCCTAAAGGATGAGAAGGTAGAGGAACAAACCAGCCCAAAAGTATTGCTGGTGAAAGAGAAAGAATTTTTGGAACAGTTGCAAGAAGAAGAGGTAAGTTTTTCTATTGTTGGTAAACCTAGAACTGTTATAACCAAACACTAGAATAGATGAATTACCTGTTGAAATTCAGAAATTACTAGAGTATGTAGACATAGTTGTGGATGATTTTCCAGATGAACTACCACCTGTTCGAAGTATCAGTCATCATATAGATCTAATCCTTGGAGCTCGTTTGCCAAACAAAGTTGCTTACAGAATGACTCCAGCAAAAAATGCAGAGATTAGCAGACAAGTGTAGGAACTGTTGAACAAAGGATTGGTCAAAGAAAGTTTAAGTCCTTGTGTTGTACCAACAGTGTTGAGTCCTAAGAAAGGAGGGGAATGGAGGATGTGTACAGATTCCAGAGCTATAAACAAAATCATTATCATGTATCGATTTCCTTTACCTAGGATGGATGATTTAATGGATTGCTCGAGTGGTGCCAAATATTTTTCCAAATTAGATATGAAAAGTGGATATCATCATATAAGAATGAGAGAAGGTGATGAATGGAAAACAACTTTCAAAACTAGCACTAGGTTGTATGAATGGTTAGTTATGCCTTTTGGGTTAACTAATGCACCTAGTACTTTTATGAGATTGATGAATGAAGTGCTTAAAGAATTCATAGGAAAGTTTGTCATAGTTTATTTGGATGATATTCTTGTTTTCAGCAAAACAAGAGAAGAACATGTTAGACACTTAAATTTGGTTATGAAGAAATTGCATGAAGAGAAACTCCTAATAAATCTGAAGAAGTGTTTCTTTATGAAGAAAGAATTGATTTATTTAGGATTTGTGATTTCATAAGGACTGAAAATGGATTCAAAGAAAGTGAAAGCAATTTCAGATTGGCCATCTCCAAGGAATGTGTTTGAGGTAAGAAGTTTTCATGGATTGGCAAGTTTTTATAGAAAATTCATAAGAAATTTTAGTGGAATATGTGCTCCAATCTTAGACACAGTGAAGAAAGAGAAACAACCGTTCAAGTGGACGGTTGCAACAGAGAAGGGATTTAAATTTCTGAAGGAGAAGATCACTAAGAATCTTACTATTGGCTCTCCTAGACTTCAGTAAACTGTTTTATGTTAGATGTGATGCTAGTGGACATGCTATTGGAGGAGTATTGAGTCAGGATGACAAACCAGTTGCATATTTCAGTGAAAAATTGAATGAAGCAAAACAGAAATACTCTACCTATGATAAAGGGTTCTATGCAGTAATTCAAGCTCTGAAGAAAGGGAGGCATTACCTTATGCCTGGAGAATTTGTTTTGTATTCCGACAATCATGCTTTGCAATACATAACTAAGCAGGAAAAGTTAAATCAGAAACATGCTAAGTAGGTTAAGTTTATGTAGAATTTTACTTTTGTTTTAAAGCATATCAGTGGAAATTCTAACAAGGTTGCAGATGCTTTGAGCAGAAGATGTTTAGTTTTGCAGGAATTCCAAGTAAATGTTCTTGGATTAGAGCATTGAGAGACATGTATGCAAAAGATGTTGATTTCAAAGAAGCTTATGAAGCTTGTCAGAATCAAGTATTCAGAGATAGAAGCCCATGGATAGATTTCATGTTATAGGAAGGATTATTGTTCAAAGGAAGTAAATTGTGCATTCCTAAATGCTCAATGAGAGAGAATTTGTTGAAAGAGAAGCATAGTGGAGGACTTGCTGGTCATTTTGGAAATGACAAAACTTATGCTCAATTGAATCATTTTTATTATTGGCCAGGAATGAGAGCAGATGTACAGAGATTTGTTGGGAAGTGTCAAATCTGTCAGCATGCAAAGGGGAGACATCAAAATACAGGATTGTATCAGCCATTACCTATTCCAAAGAAACCTTGGGATGTTGTAAGCATGGATTTTGTTCTGGGATTGCCAAGAACACAGAGAAGTAATGATTCTATATTTGTTGTAGTGTATAGATTTTCAAAGATGGCACATTTTATTCCTTGTTCTAAGACTAGTGATGCAACTCTTATTGCAAATCCGTTTTTCAAAGAAATAATAAGACTTCATGGTCTTCCTATGAGTATAGTTTCAAACAGAGACACTAAGTTTGTTGGACATTTTTGGAGGACTTTATGGAAGAAATTGGGGACAGATCTTAACTTTAGTTCAGCTTACCATCCTGAGACTGATGGACAAAGTGAAGTTACAAACAAAAGCTTGGGTAATATTCTGAGAAGTTTGGTTAGTGAACATCCTAATCAGTGGGATTTAGCTTTACCACAGGCTGATTTTGCATATAATGATTCACCTAATAGAAGTATAGGTTTGAGTCCTTTTAAAATTGTTTATGGAACAAATCCTAGAGGAGTGTTTGAGCTCAGAGACATGGGAATGATGGAGAAAAGAAGTGCAAATGTAGAGGATTTTGCTTTGGACATGCAAATGTTGCATGAACAAGTTAAAGAACAATTGCAGGAGAACGGTCTTAAGTATAAATAGAGGGCAGACCTGAAGAGGAGAGAAGTGAATTTTGAAGAAGGTGATCTAGTATTAGCATATCTGAAAAAGGAAAGGTTTCCTAGAGGCACTTATAATAAACTGAAGTTGAAGAAAATTGGGCCTTGTAAAATATTGAGGAAATTTTCAGCAAATGCTTATGAAATTGAGCTTCCAGATGATATAGGAATATCACCTATCTTTACTGTTGCAGATTTGTACCCTTACAGAGAGGCTGAAGCAAAAACTTCATCAACAAATGGTCTAGATACTGGATAGAGAGTTTAATGGTAGAAACAGATTCCTACTGTACCAAAGCTGGAAATGGAGAGGATTTTGGATACTAGAGAAAACCAGAGGACAGGAGCACTAAGAATACCTGATCAAGTGGAAGAATCATCCACTTGAAGATGCTACTTGGGTGACTGCTGCACTCATACAGAAAAGTGGCAATACTGTAGAAGAACTCATGAACAGGAGTTCATGAATTTTTCTGACCTAAGAAGTCTGATGCAGGAGCATAGACTAAATTTAAAAGCTTATCATTGGTTGTTGCAAGTCAAAGTAAATTCTTTACCAAAGAGAGTGAATTCCATTAAATTTGTTTTATTGTATTTTAGATAAGATTGCATAAATTTGTTAAGGATCTCGAATCCTGAAAAATGTAACAGTTGTTGACTAATAAGGATTGTAGCATAGATAGTAGGATCTAGATTGAATTCGATCCAGATTTAGTGGATCTGAGAAACTAAATAAAAATTGATTTAATGAAGTTGTAAACCTCGAGAGCAAGAGGCAGGGGGTTAGTAGAGAGACAGATAGAGGGCAAATTGCAGAGATTCATTAAAGAAATAAAACTTCTTTTTATTTCTATTTTCTGAGTAAAGAAACCTTTGCGTAAATTTGTTTACTGTGTATGATTCGGAAGAAGGTATTCGAATCAAACTACCCAGAAGGAATACGTTTTCCAGATTTGGAGACGTCTGGAACCCTTGTGTTTAAATTTGTTTGTTGTGAGTAATCAAAAGCAAATAATTTATATCAAGCTACCCAGGAAGGATTGATTTGCATATATTTGGAGACGCCCATTGTAAATCCATGAGTTATTACAGGTCCTTTTGTATTTGCATTGAATTTACACTTGATCTATGAATCTGTAATTATAGCATATGTCAAAAGTCATTTTATACAGTTCAGTTAAACCAAATGCAAGTTATAGTTGATCCATAGTTCATGTATATTACGGAGAAGTTTTAAGTGTATGGTGGAATCTCAGAGCTAGTTTCCATAAAGGGGTTTATAATCATGTTTTATAAAATGTCTAAACCTGTTGTACGTTTCATTTGAAGTTTTTGGTTATCTTTTTTGTGGAACCGCCAATTTTAGTGACAGTTTGACAAGGTTAGATAGACCTGAAATTTTAGTTTCATTGTCACCCTTGCATCACATTGAGCACACAATTCCTCTAAAAGAAGGTGTAAAACCCTATAGGCAAAAGTTACGAAACATAAACCCTAATCTAGGTCCCTTGGTGAAAAAGGAGTTGGAGAAAATGTTGGCAGCTGAATCATTAGACTTGTTAGACACACCACATGGGTGTCAAATCTGTTAATTGTATGAAAAAAGAGTGGTGAAATCCGGATTTGCATTGATTTTAGGAATTTGAATCAAGCTTCACCAAAAGAATAATTACCCATTACCTAATATGGAGAACCTATTGCAAAGTGTAGTTGGTGCTGGTATGCTCTCCATGTTGGATGGATTCTCGGGATATAACCAAGTTCAAATAAAAAAAGAGGATAGGGGAAAACAACTTTCACTACACCCTGTGGAAAGTATGAGTACATTCACATGCCATTTGGCATGTTGGATGTCGACTCAACATTTCAGAGAGCAATGTCTTTAGTGATCTTATTGGTAAGATCATTGATATATATGAGGATGACTTAACGGTGTTTTCAAAAGAAAGAAGTGATCATATTGGTCATTTGAAGAAAATTTTTGACAAATTCAAAAAATTTGGTATATCTTTGAATCCAAAGAAATCCACCTTTGGCATAGATGAAGGAAAATTGTTGAGACATATAGTATCTAAAGAAGGCATTAGGATCGATCCCGAATGAGTCCAAGCCATAGAATTTATTCCCACTCCTCACAATGTCAACACACTGAGATCGTTCTTTGGAAAAAATAATTTTGTGAGGTGATTTATCCCTAACTGGGCAGAACTGGCTAAACCTCTGAATGCACTTTTGAAGTAAGATGCTAAATTTGTGTGGGACAAAGAATGCACTGCCTCATTTGCTAAGCTAAAAAAGGCTATATCTACATCCCCTGTCCTAGTAAGCCCAGACTACAATAAAGATTTCTTGGTCTATTCTTATGCTTCTAAAGATACAATAGCGGGAGTGTTATTACAAAAGAATCATGAGAGACACGAGCAACCCATAGCTTTTATGAGCAAGAACCTGAGAGATGTCGAGTTGAATTATACTCCGACTGAAAAAACAAGCTTATGCCTTAGTAAAATCCCTGAAGCATTTCAGAACGTATATTGGGTATTCAAAGGTCATTGCTTATGTCCTGTACCAGGCAGTCAAGGACGTCCTCTCTCAACATGATGGTATTGGAGTAAGAGGAAATTGGATATCAAGAATTCAAGAGTATGATCTAGAAATGAAACCCATCAAGATTGTCAAGGGACAAGGCCTTACCCAGCTTATTTCAGAAGCATAACCATCTGCTGGGATGAGCCCTAAAGGAATAATGGTATTATATATAGATGAAGAGCACGAATGGTATAAGGACATTATCTTCTACTTGCAAAATCTAAGATGTTCGGACTACCTAATGGACCACCAAAGAATATCCCTAAGATTAAAAGCTTCTAAGTATGTGCTAACACAAGACGAATTGGGATGGAAGAACCCTGATGGAATAATACTGAAGTGCATGAATCCTCAAGGAGCCGAAGAGATCACAAAAGAGTTGCACGGTATGCGGCGGTCACTATGTTCCAAGAACTACTGCATCCAAAATTATGAGGGCAGGATACTGTTGGCCCACTTTGTTCAAAGATGTGCACTCTTTTGTATGAACTTGTCAAGAATGTCAATTCTTCTTTGGGAAACCTAGACTACACGCTTTGCCTTTAACTCCCATAATAGTAGAAGCTCCTTTCCAACAATGGGGAGTGGATTTCATGGGACCATTTGACCAAAATTCGAGTAATGGATATAAATACATTTTGACATGCATAGATTATTTTACCCGATGGGTTGAATCTATTCGCACCAAGAAGGCCATGGCTGAGGTCATAGTAAAATTCTTGGAAGAAAATATTGTATCTAGATATGGATTCCCTATGAAGCTTACTACAGATAATGCCAAGGCTTTCTGCAAAAGCAAAATGACTAAGTATTGTGTTGATCATGGTATTGTGTTGTCCCATTCATCAAATTACTATCCCCAAGGGAATGGATTAGATGAATCTAGCAATAAAAACTTGATAAAATTATTAAAAAGGATGGTTGGAGAAAATAGAAGAAGTTGGGATACCAAGTTAAAATATGTGTTATGGGCGTATAGAACGACAATTAAAAGGATAACAGTAAAGTCCCTGTTCAAATTAGTATATGGGAGACATTGCATACTACCAATCAACCTCCAAATACCGGTTTACAAATTATTGCAACAATGTTCATCCGATCAGGAAGCAGTGCAACTAAGGATGGATAAATTGGTTGAACTTGACGAGACTAGGAAGGAGTCAATTAATAGGATGGTTATATAACAAGAGCGAATCAAGGGTACCTTTGATCAGAAAACTAGAAGTGTGATATTCAGAGTTGGAGACATAGTTCTTTTGTGAGATAAAAACAAAGAAAAACTTGGAAACCACGGTAACTAGACAAACTTTGGATGGGTCCTTATCGAATAGGAAGGAGAAGTGTCATGGGCATAGTTCATTGATGGATAAGTGTTGCGGCGTACCAGATATGTCTAAGGTTCTCATGCGCTCTCTCCCTTAGATCACATGTCCCAGTTGGAGCCAGATGGTGTCACATATATAGTAGCTAGGCTACTTTATGTTCCTGAGCAGTGCTAAGCAGTTATGTGAGCCAGACCATTACTATGAGATCAACAAATGATGAACCAAAGTTGATGATCTCCCACTTTCAGCAGATCTAGAGTAGCCAAATTGACCAATTCTATGCCATGACTAAGCCTCATGACCCCAAATTTGATGACCAAGTTAGCCATTCTTATGACCTAGGGCAAAGATTGATGTGGTGCCTATGTATAGCAGCAGCGGTTGTCCGAGTGATGTTCTGACATTAGAGGAAATTGCAACTCAATGGGCCTCCTAAGAACAATAATAAAATAATAGTTAAAATAATAAAATAATATTTATTAATTTTGGAGGAAGAAAAGAAAAAAACTACTTTTTTTGTTCGTATTTTCGACATCTCTTTGTGATTTTACTCAAATTTCGATCAGGAGAGGTTGTTGGATGCGAAATAAAATTCCGCATCCAACAAGTACCCACTCGGCATACTTTTGACGAACCCCGCTACCTCAAAAACAAGAAATACTTGAAAAAACGTGATGATGACGTTTTTCAAGTATTTCTTGTTTTTGGGGTAGCGCGGTCCATCAAAAGTATGTCGAGTGGGTACTCGTTGGATGCGGAATTTAATTTCGCATCCAGGGAGCTCTCCCTATCGAAATTTGAGTAAAAACACAGAGAGATATATCGAAAATACGAAGATAAAAATAGTTTTTTTTTATGATACCTATCCCCAAATTTATATTAAAAAATTATTTAAAGCCTATACGGTATTTCAAATTTAAAGCAATTTCATTGGCCAACACATGATGACATGGAATTTGAATTAAGGTTAAAAGGCCCATTTTGAGTTGAAATTTCCTCTAATGTTGTTTTCAGATCCAGTACAGGTATATGACCCAAGTGATATTATAGTTTGTGCATATGGATTCTGATGTTGCTCTTTTACCTATTTTAGAAGTGACTCCGCTGATATGGATTATATGTTGGCAATACTTTATATTGGTTTATTTGGAATCTGACGCATAAATGATCTAGTGGTTTTGACCGGGAAGCTCTTTTGTATACTTGTTGGCCTTTCCCTGCTCCTAGTATAGATTCGATTTTTTCCCTTAAGGGACACAGCTTGCTAGTCTTAGCATCATTTCCATTGTCTTCGTCAATACGTTCCCTTCCCATTTTCATTTACTATCTTGAAATTGTAACTTGACTAGTGACACCTAGGATTTCCCTCAGCTTCACCTCTATGTTGGAATAGGTCTCCATGTATAAAATTGTGTCTCAGTGTTGGTTTATGTGATTAATGTCACAGGGAATGTCTACCTCTGGGTCTTGAAAACAAGTAGTCTAACCAAAGAAAGTGTCTCTAGACACTAAGGCATCCAATATTAAAGTTATTCTAAATGGATGCCCTGCCAACAAAGCAACAGTGTTTTGAGACGCTACTGGAAATAAAATAAAACCAGTCAGTGGCCAAGAGATGAGCACTCATCCATTGTATGGTGTAAAGCTCATGTATCCCCACAGGGCATCAGGGAGGCAAGCTCAAGAAGGTTGAGCCTTAGTCATTTTCTGGAAGCCCAGAAGGCTTTCCAGGGAACCTGCTCCTGGAGGTTGGCAAGTTACCAATGAAAAATAAAGTTGATGCCTATAGGATGAGCACTCATTCTTTGTACAATGTTCGGCTCATCTGCCCCACAGGTTAGTGGGGAGAGACTGACCCAAGAAGGTCATGTCTTTGTCATTATCTAGAGCCCAGAAGGCTACCAGGGCACCTGCCTATAAAAGGTCAACTAGTGAATTAAATGTTGAGCAAAGAAAGTATAAAAAGGTTGCTTGTTTAGAGTCTAGTTGAGCTCTCTCATCATTCCACCCAATTGTGAGACACTGCCATGCCCTATTGTTCACCTAATCCAACCTATGTGTTGTGTGGGTCCCCTTATCCTTCAACCCAGGTGCTTATAGTGTTGAGTCATCAAGTCATCCCTCGACCTTACCTATTGTATATAATCCCTTCACCCTTGACTAGCAAAAGGGCTAAATCTATAAATGACTATGGATTGGAGGTTCTTGTTTTGAAGCAACTAATCATTTTAATTTGGATTATTATTATATTTATTGTGCTTATACTTGCCAACTAAATCTAATCATACTAGAAGTGTCACTGCTAACATATACAATTGAGCATGCATGTCCACTTATACTTTCCAGTATCATATTTTAGCACTTGGGTCATCATTTGATCAGTTTTGACTTAGTCAACTCAATATTACCCAGGCCATGAGCACAATCCAAGATGAGTTATAGACCAACAATTATGGCTGATGATTATTTATGGTCTACAGATGTCCATTAGACATATTCATGCTTCAGATGGTGATTTATTATGATGGCTTGTGTTATTCTTATGATTATCAACATTTACAAGTTTTATTATTTTTATTGTTCCGGCATGGATGGGGCTTCTAATGTACTTTTGTGATGGACTTATGGGGTATGAGTACTCATTCCTAGTGGATTTGGACATTTTGAGTCCATTGGTGTAGCTGGTTTTTAGTTTCAAGCGGGCATAGGACAGATATGGGTCTCTGGGCTTTCTTGCAGCAAATTTGCCTAGGAAAATGGAAATAAGGCACAGTGAAGAAAAAATTAAGTTCTCCTAGGGCGTTATAGGGATTCTTGGGTTGCAACTAGAGGTTTGTGCCATACTAACAGGGTCCTGGATCCATCTGTGCAGTCTTTTCATATTGATTTTGGCCCCTTGTGAGATATTGGTTGTTTTATGTTTCCAAGGGAGCATTTTAATAATTAAAAATGGCTAATGAGGAAATTGATGTGGGTGATTGAGGCAAAGGATTGGCATGGAATTGGTTTGAGACAGAGTATTTTGGTCATCTTCATCATCCAGCATCAGTTCCACTTCAGTCGAGGTCCACTTGTCCTTGGTTTATGCATTTTGAGGATATTTTGATGTATTTTGAGGGAAATCCCCTAGTGATTTTTATCACTCTTTTATATTATTTGCCACCACACATTGCTATTGTGCCATGGGGCCATGCTAGTGAAGGATAATATAACCTTCTAGCCCCAACATGTACTCCCATGTGATAGTTAGTCATCTTTTATGTGGTGCACCCCTCATCGGGAAATTTTAGCGATGCGCCCCCTTATATTTTTGAGTTGATCCATGTGATATGTATCCGGCTAATCTTAGTCGTAGATTAGGATGATTTGATCTTATGATCTTGACCCTTGATCTTGTTGGATCTAGGTATTATGTACTTGAGGGATCTTTATATTGAAATGCTCTCTCATTTGTAAAGGGACTTTTGGCTCTGGAATTATTGAATATAATAAAAATTTTGCAGAAACTTCTAGGGAGCTTTGTGAATGCCGTGGATGTAATTGTTATGCCTCTTGCTTAGACATTTCAATGGATCTTGTATGTGAAGACTATTATTCTGTGAGGGTTGTACCCATCTTTTTGCAGGTAGCGAATTGGAGGAGGAGATTGTTAGGGCATCCAGCATCGCCTTTCACCCAAAATGCTTCATGCTCAGGGAGTGATCAATTATTACTTTGTGCATTGAATCTTTCTCTACAAATGTTGTACATTTCTTATCTTTCTCATCGGTGAACAATTCTAACTTTGGTAGATTGATCTTGCAGGTGGAGAAGAGGGGGCGCACTTCCTCACTTGGGCATTTTTCCTTCGTTGCATGCAAGATCTAGCTTGAAATTGTAACTAGGTGGAAGGATCATCGACATCTAAGTCGACTGCAAGTATTCACAAGTACGATCTGCAAGGTGCGTATTGTATTTCATTATTTTCATCCAATTGTCAAACAAACCCTCTTTCTTAAAACCCTCATTTTGTAGATTTGATAGATCCAATGAGTTTTTTATGATGGCCATCAAAACCCACTTGGAGATTAATGAATAAACCCTAGATCTCAAGTTTCATAAAAATCAGACTCCATTTGCCCTGAGATCTAGCACTAGTTACTCTAGGTGGGGGTGCCCCTCTTGGGTGGGTGGCCATTTCTTTAGATCTATCAGATGGGTATGCTTGAACCTGCCTCAAAATCATAGATCCAACCTTCAAGCACCCTGATCTAGTCATCTCATGCCCCGATCTATTCTTTTGGGTCCACATTTTCCACTTTTGCATAAACCCTAAGTGGGTCCCTTTAGGATTTCCATTCGTGTGGCTAGATCTCTTCAGATCTATCATTTGGGTAGGATTGAACCCACTTGATTTCCATAGATCTATCCTCCAAGCATTCGGATCTAGTCATTCCATGCCTCGATCTACTCTTTTGGGTCCACTTTGTCCATTCATGCCAAATCCCTAGGTGGGTCCCTTTAGGGTTTTCTTTCATTTGGCTAGATCTCCCTAGATCTTCTTCCTTAACTCATTTGTGGTACAATCTCATCCAAGTTGGGTCATTTTCCATCTTTACTAAGCCTCCCCAACTTGGCCCTAATCTTCATACCACTCTAATTTGATAGATTTAGTCTTACCCACTCTTTACCTCTCCTTTCTCATACATTTTCAAACCCTAGGAGTGTCTTGAGTAGGTTCGCTAGCCTCATAGGCTAGTAGGGTCCCCCCTTGGTCATTCTTCGGATTGATCTAAAGCAACAAGAGCCCGTCTGGTGTGACAACTACCTTGTATCGGTAGTGGACAAGGCCCTTGTGGTGTCACTGGTTAGCTACCTTACCTCTATCATCCCAGATGGGACATCTTTAGTGGGTAGCTACACTTTGTGTGATAACAGGAGCAAATGAGTTGAACAGTATACAAAGAGTGAGTGCTCATCCTTTGACCATTGATCTTTTTTTTCAATAACTTTCTTTTTCACAAGATAGTAGCCAGCCTACTAGAGCAGGTTCCTTGGAAAGCCTTCTAGGGTCCAGTAAATGACTAAGGCCTAGACCCGCTGCCTCTCCCTGTTGTCCCTGTGGAGGGCAGATGAGCCTTACATTATACAAAGAATGAGTGTTCAACCTCTTGGACATTGACTACCTTCTAAACTTTTATACTTTTGCATCCTTTAGATATAGCTTTTATGCATTCTGATGCGTTAGCGTTTAGCAACACTGTTTGGTGGAGTACTTGTTTTGAGGACTAAAGGAGAACTTCCTAGTGAACCTAGCCATACTGGCCAAGCCACATACTTCATAGCCAAAGACACAAAACAACATGGAGTCTATCATGTACAAGGGTCAAGATGGGGAAAAGATCTTCAATCTCACAAGTCTCAATCAATCTAAGTCATGGGGTAAACTTCAAAGATGGATGAACTGGATGTACGATGACAGGTGACACATAGAACCAACAAAGCACTAAAGTTTACTCTTTGTACCAGCAGGGCATAAGCAATAGTCTTCACACCAAGTTCTTTGATTAGTCATGGCACAAGTTCAAGCATTGGTACAATATAAGCATAGGTCACCATAATCATCCTAACAAGACAAGCATAGGTGTTTAACATACATCATAGAGCAAAATCAAACTATAGAAGCGTATACCTGATCTCACCATATATACCTATCTCCCTCTGATAGGCCCCTCTATACCTGTGTGTACCACATCTGATTTGCTGCTCTACTGATATGAACTAGGTCATCATTGAAAGCATCTCAATGGACAAATGAATCTCAGTCCCGGTGAAAAATCTGATGAACAAGTCTCTGGAATGGCTGAAGCTGTAATGATCCATGCTAATACCCCATGTGAAAAATAGCTCAAAATAGAATAAGAGATAAGTTTTTATGCTGCATCATGGTAGCCCAGCTGCAAAATGTATATGTGATAACAGTTCCCTTTGAATTGCAGTTGTTTAAGCATATGATTATATTGCGATCAATGGAAAACAGATCAATTAGAAAAGAATATGAACATGTTAATTTGCGAAGTGTCGTGAGGTGTGCCTGATTGAGGGTAAAAAGTGTCCAAATGTTGGTCATTGTGTATGGTCTGTGTCCCATCTTGACAAAACTAGCTCAATCATCGGCCACTAATATCCAAAATAGGGATGTTAAATGTTTCAATGGCCTCTTAAATTAGATCTTAAATGTGCTCCACGTAAGTACTCTGAGCAAGTACGAGATATGGCGCCTCAAGCAGCATTCAGATCAAGAAGAAAAACAGACTGGAATCAAGATGCTGAAATGACAGCACTGTATGTTAGTTTTTGGTAGCTCAACAGGTACTTCTAGGGGTGTCTAGCAACGTAGAAGGGACTGAGGATAACTCTTTAGACAGTCTTGTAAAAGTGGTTTCGTAGTACTTTATTGTATTGGGTGGTATTTGTTAGCCAATGGTTCTGGAGGGTCAATGGTATTGGGTAAGCCCATGGTATTGCCCATGGTATTCACAAAAAGTGAAAGTTATAAAAAGAGTCTAAGGAGGGTGTTCTAGGTACCACCAGTTGGACAAGAGTGAGTCATATCTCTTATAGTGGTCAGTACACAGAGGTTAAGAGTGAGTCATATCTCTTGTCAGTGATAGAAGTGAGTTACATCTTCTGTTGGAGTTTGTCTTTTCTACTGAGGGGTTTGGGCACAATGAGAGCAAGGATTCTGAAATATGGTGAGTCATATCCAAAGGCCTGTCATTGTAAGTGCTGATTAACAAACCTGCAATAAAAGATAAACTGTTGGCTGGTTTTCTCCTGTTGGGGTTTCCAAGATATCTCGTGTGTTGTGGTTTTCTCTGTTAATGGATGTTTATCAGTGTGTTGCATTTATCTTTCCTGGGTTAATTAAGTAAAAGATCGAAAGTGTAATTGTGTTCTGGTAAACTGAAAAATTCACACCGTACAATGAGGGAGTGTCTTACTTTATTGATAAGTTGTAAATAAAACTGTTCAACTGAAGCAACCTAGACAGTGTCTACCATAATTGATGAAGGTTCTCTACAAAACTCGTCAATAAAGTAAATTTACTGCGAACAGTAGCCCCTTATAAGTCAGTTTGGACTCTGGAGCTTATATATTTGACTAGTTCAATGTGATACACTTAAAACCTATTGTGAATAGCGTAGCCTTAGTCTGCAGAAGAACACACAGATTTCAGAAGTTGCAAAACTGCATTTCTATCAGGCATACTTGGAATGGCACCTTTAACTTGAATGCATAAAGATGCCGCTGCAGCTGCCACATGTGTAACATACAAAATATTAGTGGAAGATAAACATAATGACAGGAACTTCAAATAGTAGTACAAAGAGGACACAATTAGAGACTCCCAAGAACTATAAACTTAACATTGTATTTTGAGGTGAAAGAACACAGAAAGAGAATAGGTAGAGATTGATAGCTCAAAGAAAATACTGAACTAAATAATGGAAAAAAGAAAACATAAGCTTTATGCAAATTTGAAAAAGAAAGTTACTCCCTTCCATGCAAAAGAAATCTTCTTACAAAATACTCGAGACAAACGCATTTCTCCCTATGACAGCCAACCATGCACTTTGGATGCATAATATCATTCTTCAGAATAGCACAATCCAACTCATATAACTGAAACTAATCAATTCCAAGGATACAAGTTTGAATTCCTAGATCATATAGTGGAAAATGATTGTAACGAAAGATTCAAACCTGCAAATCTCATGCTCTCTGCCAGTGAATTTCCTTCCACAAGGGCCACAGCAAATGCAGCTGTGAAAGTATCACCTGCTCCTGTTGTGTCCAGTACCATGGGAGCAAGAATTGCAGGTTGTAGGATTGGAGGAAGACCTTCTGTCACTAAAACTGATCCTTTTTCTCCCAATTTTACCAGAACGTGTTTGACACCCTATACACATTTCACAGGTACATAACTTTGTGTAATCCCACTAAAATATTCAGATACATCATTACAAAAAAAAATTGAGCATAGACAAAGTCAGTTTGATCTTGTTGCCCTGAATTGTTTCCACCATGCCATGGTCATTAATTGAACTCCCAAAAGTCACGGAGCTTTCACATTTAATGGTATGTATCCCCCAACACCCTTGGTGAATGTACTCAGTTTGGCAACGAGGACCTGAGTCCCCTTGCGTTATTGACTTGACAAGGCTCCCTATCTTAAAGTGAACTCATTAAAATCAAATGAAAATGGCAACTCTAACATACCATTTCATGGCATTTGGCTGCAGCTTCGATAACGTGATCAATTGTACTGGTAGAAGCTCCTGTCAAGCGTTCCAACTCAGTTTCATTTGGACTGAAAATGTCAATGCATTTAAGCAGGTTCTCAGGAATGGGCCCTTCCATGCCTCCAGCATCTAGAATCACTGGAACATTTGCACTTTTTGCAATCTGAAAAGTTACAGACACTCTAAGTTCCAATAGATGATTAGACTTTAAATTCAGAGAACTGAGGTTGAGTATCAACTAATCTCCAACTGACAAGCTCATTCAGACTCTACAGTATAAGAAAAGGAAAGTAAAGTCATGATTGTTAATATGACAGGAAATATCACCAAGCCTGTAACGTACAGTTTAAATATACAAGAAGAAAGGGCCGAAGACACCTTTCAAAATGAAGGATAGCAATTTTGTCAACAAATCAGTTCAAGTCTAATGCACTAAAGTTCAAAATCAAATATTTGAAACAAGGTTTTCGATTTTGCTATGCAAGAGTAGGATGAGTTCAAGGCTCCAGAACATATTTTTAATATATTTTTTCCACCACTAAATTCAATCATCCATGGATGCCAGCTTCAATGTTTCAAGAGAGTTTGTGAAACAACTAATTCCTTCTCTCCAAACAATTTATATTCCTCACAGGTTTTATGCCAGCAAAAGAGAAAATAATGTAGCAATCTTTATTGGCAGGTTATGTCCTAAGTTATCAGAACTGAACCAGTGGTCGAACCGGCTGACCTCAAGAACCGGAACCGGATCAAAACCAGATCACAATTCTGCACTACCAAAAACACCTAAAATATTCAAATTTTGAAAAATTATATATATATATATATATATATATATATATATATATNAAATAAGAGTGAATAGAACCAAAATAGAAACGAGTGCAATCCATGTCTGAATCAAAATACATTAACAAAAAGGGTCTGAATCAAAATACATCAGCTGAGCATATTTGATATTTCACTTGAATCATGTCTAACAGACCGAGGACACTGCTGTTGCTGAAAGGGTTGTTTCTAGACTGCTGTAACAAATTGTCCCCTTGGAACATGCCCACAAAAATTTCCTTTAACTACACAGCTCAAAATTGCTCTTAGGGCTGTTCAAAGCCTCTTTACTGCTGTAGGTAACTGCTGTTAGGTGTATTCAATTGTTGTTATGGTGTTAATAGATATAACCAGGACTGTTGTAGGTACTCAGCATACTATTTCAAGGATGCTACACTGGCTAGGAATGTCAAGAATGATTCTTAGCTCAAAATATTCAAATGAATAGTGTGAGAGAAATAGAGGGGGTGGGGTTGCTTTTATAGCTTTCTTAGGGGTTTAGGGTTATCTAGAACCTTCCCCACTCAACTAAATTTTTTAATTTTTATTTTTAACTTAAAAAATGCCTTCTTCAGTGTCATTGTACGGCTCCGTATGGATCCAATCGGACCTGGATTGGAAACGGTAAAAGCGGTCAGAACCGGTCGGTTCAGTATGGAACCAGTCGGTTCCGTATGAAACTGGTCATTTCCAGTCTGAGATGCCGATTTGACCCGGTGAGGCTGTGGAACCAGTCGGACCGGCTGGTTTTGCCAGTTCCGGTCTGGTTTTTATAACACTATGTCTTCATGATGAAACAACAAAAAAGAGACTTGAACATACAGAGGTTATGAATCCAACCTTGGAGAGCCAGGATGGTCAGAAAGTCGTCTGGTTAAATGATAAGCTGAATGTATATATGCATGGCATGCATAACAAACACTAAAAAAAGCATGCATGCATGTCATTATTGCCCATCCTCATCAATCAGCAATCGCAAAGGGAAATCTAGCTTTAGAACATAAGCACAATACGGTTCTGTTAACCCCTGGAGAAACCTTTGGAAAGACAACTATTTAAAATGTCTGGATAACATCAGCAGGTGTGTTCTGTCACCTTGTTTACATTCCCTCTTGCTTCTGTGATGATTCTTGGCAGTACAAGGGGCTTATCCCTAGAAAGTTTGCAGGCCAGACTTCAAATATTCAAGAAAAAGCACTTTAGCTCTGTAAATTCCTCACTGTTCAGAACAAAACAGCTAATTCTTCACAAACAGCGAGGTTACAACACAAACAATCAATGGGAATGATCATTCTGGTTCATGACTGGATAAATTCGTGTTCTGTCCTTCTGGTCTTCAATAAACACATGCAGACCAGAAAGATTGTAAGTACCATTGCCTGGGGCAGTGTCTAGTTCCCGTGTATCGAAGATATGCTTCGATGTATTGATGAACTTGAAAAGTTTCATTGTAAAAGTTCATCTAGCAACTCCACAAGAAAAAAACACAAGTAGGATACTCCACCAGGATTTCATCTCAACTGCTTGTTCAAAGTGATGATCCAGAGAAGGTTTATAAATGAAAATTGAACAAAATTTCCAGAAATTTTGTCAGATGAAACCTTGATATTATCCAGGAGATAAGAATCTTATAAACTGAGCCAGAAGAGCAAATTCCTATTCCAGTCCTGGCATTCTGGAGAAATGACCTTTTTAAGCCTTTTGATATGACAACCATCCAAGGCACCCCTCATAGAATGCCTGAGAAATACAGTAAATGGCTACCTAAGTTCTGGAGATAATGTTATTACTGCAAATCAGCACGTGGACTCACAGAAAAATCTCAGGAGTACAAGGTTGAAGCTGATCAAGAAGATATAGCCATGAAGCTATTTGTCATGTCATTGGATGAAGATGCCAGAATGTTGTTCAAAATCCTTGACGATGGTAATATCAAAACATGGAAGGGGTTGAGAAAAGCCTTCATGGAACAATGGAAGGTTAAACGGGATGAGAGATCCCTAATAAATGAGCTTCATGAAATTAAGAAAAAAGAAAATGAAATTGTCAGAATTCAACCTTTGCTTCCATAAACTTCTAGAGAAGATTCCCCGTGACATCAAGCCTCAGAACAAAGCTATCTTAGTGTATTACACTAAGGCATTTGATGGTCGGTTTGGCTTCTATCTGAGGGACAAAACCCCGGCTATTCTCAAAGAAGCTCAGGACACTACTAGTCAAATAGAGAAGAATCTTTCTGGTTCTGGCAAGGTTGATCTCTTTGGCTCTTCAAGGGCTTCTACATCAAAGGCAGAAGTGAAGCCCAGGACTCTAAATTCAGTGGACCCTGCCCTTGATGTAGTGACTACCTTGGCAGAAAACTTGAAAGAATTAACCACTACTCTGACACTGCAGAAAACAGTTACAAAGATTGACAAAGAAACAAATCCATGACTTGGAAAAGGATACTAGATGGTAAAATCAATATAAACAAGCAGGGTAAGTTTTGGAATGCAACCAAGTATATTGTTAAAATTATTTCTGCAATGACCTTGATCCCTACTCCAATAAAACTTCATTTGATTGTGATGAGAACAATTGTTTGGCCCTCCTAATATTGGTTGCTGATGATGGTAAATGCCTCCCCTGTCATTTCCCAACAGCTGCAAAGACAAATGAGTCTTTTTTTTAATCAATGCTTTAAGAGTCAAAATTGGCATGTCAATTTTCCCCCCTTTTTGTCGATTTTCCCCCCTTTCTTCCAATTTGTTCTTAATTTTTACTTGTGCAGAATTTTTGTTTGAGGTTTGACATTGTGAAAAATTGTGATATTGCCAATTTTTCAGCGATTTTTTCATCTGTGTTGATTGTTCTCTTCTCCTGATCTTTCCCATTCTTTCTTCTCCCTCATTCTATTGCAGGCAGCAAGTTATTTTCAAAAAGTGTGATAAATTTTTGGCTTATCATTATGCTTTTGTTTTTTATGGTATTGATGGTGTTACCCCTTATGTTGTACATGTTGATTTTTCTGAGCAGCATCGAGAGCCCTTCTCTTAGGAGAATGGGACCACCTGGTCCGGGACCAAGGTGAAGACTCAACCCAGTGTTGAGTGACCATTCTGTTGAATGGTAGATATCTGGTCTGGGACCATGATATAGACCCAGTTATGTCGTGGGTAGACTCAACCCAATGTTGAGTGACCATTCTATTGAATGGTGAATATCTGCTTCGGGACCACGATGTGGACCAGTCTAGTACTGGTAGACTCAGCTTAGTTCTGAGTAGCCATTCTCTTGGAGAATGGAGACACCTGGTCTGTTACCAAGAAGGCACTGTAAGCCCTAGACTGGGTCTAGGCATGTGTGGCACTTTGACCCTTTATCTATGGGCTTTGTGTACTTCTCCAAGGATTAGCTACCCTTGGTTAAGTTACCCTAGTACCAGATCTAGGTGTCACACAGAGTGTGAGATAAAAGCATTAGTAACTCTCTTGGTTTATGATGATGTACTTTTGGAATCAAAAAGACCACAGGGGCACTTAGAAAAAGGCTAAAGTCAAAAGTCAAAAATAAATAAGGACTTTTGGACCATAGGTGAAATTCAAAAATAAATAAGGACTTTTGGTAAAAGTCAAAAATAGATAAAAGACCTTTTTAATAAAAAGGTAAAAGTGAAATTAGGGGCAGATTAGAATATTAGTATTTTATCTTTTCTAATTTTGGTCCACTTACAGGTGAATGAAGACTATAAAAAAAGATCAAGTCTTCTCATTATAATACACAAGTTTGCTCTCACAAGTGAAGCTGCTATTACTGAAGAAAACTATTTTATGTTCTTGCCTCAGCTAGGGCATCTATTCACAGCAAACCCTTAGCTAGGGTTTTATCAGCAATTCATTCTCAGAAATATTTGTGGCAGCCTTCTTCATCTTTTCCAGGCAGTCAAGAAAAACTATGGGCAGCTCCCTTCTTTCTCGCATGGGTTGTGATTTTCTGTGTTTGGGCAAGGCACTGCCCTTGCACCTCTAGGAAGCCCATCACAGGCCTACCCGTGAGGGATGAGGCTCCTTAGGCACCCTCAGGTAGCCCTAGAGCAAACCCAAAGGGCTGCCATAAGCCCACAGCACCTCCGGGCAGCTCACAAAGCTCACCTGTGAGGGTGCTGTAGCAGTCCGTAGCTGCACAGTCCTCAGGCCAGCCCACGGGCCACCTCGTGAGGCCTCGGATAGGCTGCCAAGCAGCACCAGATCTGCACAAGGCAGTCGGGCACCAGCAGAAGGGCAGTCAAGTAGGGAAAAGAGCAGTCGGGCAGCAAAAAGGACAGACGGGCAGGTATTTGGGCAGATCCGTACGGCTGTACAACAGCAGAGTATAGACTGTCAGGTACCTTCAGATCTGAACAGGGTAGCCTATGATTTTTCGGGCTAGAGAGAGAAAACATTGTTTTTCTGATAAAGCCCTAATTGGGCAATTTTCATGTATTCTGGAAATTTGTGGTTCTAGAGCTTGAAACCCTCGGTCTGAATTTTTGCTGAGAATTTTACTGTAACTGTGGTTAAAACCCATATTTGGGTTTGAGGAACTTTTTGAAGAATTTCCTAAGTGATCTCATTTACAAGATGAGCTACTAATGTTTTTTGGGGTTTTGTCCTTTGAAGGTTTCCCCAGTGAAAAACTCTTGTGTCCATTGTGCTGATGTGATGAATGTGTTTTGACTGCACTTGTTATTTGTTTAAGTTCATCTGCAAATTTTTCAAGTATTTATGCTAATGCTAAAATTCAACAGTACAAGGCCCTTTTTCCAGTCACATAGGGCTGTCAGCTTCTAATGACACAGGTGATTCAATACGCAAATGCAAAAGGGGGTCAGTTTATGGATGCACACTCTTTCCCTAGCATTTCCCTTATGGCTCATTCTGACCAATTGTTGGGTGTACGATGTATAGAGGAGAGAGGTGAGTGCAAAGTTATATGTTCATGCCCCTAGAGCCTAGCAGGATAAGAAGTTGCACGATACAGGGAAACGGCTACGAGTTTCCGAAACGAAAATACGTTGGAAAAGTGACGCCTCAAACTTTTGGAAATGGGGAAACACAATATATATATACACACATCATAGTGGAAAAAATTGCCGAAAAATCGCGATTTTTCCTATCTACCGATTTTTCGGCCGAAAAAATTGCTTTTTTTCAAATAATCAGACATTTGAAAAAATCAACAAAAATTGGGAAAAAATCGAGAAAGGTCAAGAAAAATCAGGAAAAATCGGCAAATTGGAGAAAAGATCGGTAAGCAAACTTTGAACTTATTAAAGTACAATTTTTGTTTTTTTAAATGCTTGCCGCGATTTGCCGATTTCGCCGATTTTCTCACTGATATTGCCGAGAAGATGTTTTCTGGACCCTCGCCAATTTTTTGCCAATGCCGATTTTTTCCACTATGATATATATATATAATGTGCTATTTTATAAATACTGAATAGCACATTATATAGTAACTTCAAAGTAAAGGCGTCTGCTTTATGAATAAATGAGCAAAGAACATTTAAATGACAAGCAATGTTCCCCCAATGCATATATTGGGATCCTCATCATTTGTATCTACTATCACCCTTTGCTTCCTCATCCTATGCCTTTGCCTTGATCCTCCAAGGACAACAGCTAACACCATCCAATTTTGATGAAAATATGTAAGCCAAGCCTTAAAATATAGTAGAAAAATCTTGGCATGCCTAATCATTGATTTTTGCTAGAGTGAAGGGTACATTCTTGCTAAGGCCATGACAGAGGAGTTCAACAATCAATGCCACCAACATTAGGGTACATGTAGGGCTTGGTGCTCTTGATTAAATGCCAATCCCATACCCTCATACATAATAGAATCCAATGAAAATGTTGTAATCCTACCAATCCTGAAGTCTTGAAAACTGTTAAGTCCACTAAATTTTGAATGGAATATGAGATTCTTCTTTCTCCATGTGATGTCTGATGAGTTTGGAACCACTCTCAAACATCCTAAAAGAATTAATGGTAATGTAAAAAGTTCAAGTAAAAGGATAGCAAAAGAAATATAAAGGAAATGTCACTTTTAACATTAACATTAATTACCAACATTTTTGGTCAACCCTAGTACAAAACCAAGTCAAAATAGGTAGATTTAATGTTGGAAACACGTCCTACATATGCATATACAGGTTGGATAGGTGTTTCCGGCTATAGGGAATGTGTCTCCCACAAATGGGACACGTTTGTTCACCTGAAAACGCATTTTCGGGCCGTATGGAACGTGTATCCATGTTTAGATACAGAAACACAAAGGGTACAGCACTGTACCCACAATTCCTGCAACATAGCTAGCGTGATTCTATTTTTTGATGGATTTAGAGCACCAAAGTTACTATGATATTACTTTATATTGTGATGACATGTTAGTGATAGGACCCGGTTTGTGTGTTGAGGATGCACAAATTACACAACAGATTATTCCTTCAACATATTTGTAATACTTGGCATGAGGTTGGAACATTTATATAATTTCATGCACATAAGAATGGAGTGCCTAGTACCATTGATCATTTTTGCATGACTCCAGTATAGTTTGGAGTTGTCAGAGGACCATCTTGTTAGAGGCATTTGTCCTTGATTGATCATTGTTAAGGAGACCATCTTATTACTCCCCGTGCTCATGATATTCTAAGTCACTACTTTCACTTCGTTGTTGCATTGGGTTCATGTCTTTGTCTTAGCTGTTTCTATCCTCATGGTTTGGTGTTTTCTAGATTGTTACTTTCCACACATTTCATTACTTTTCCATCATTTTGCTTAGGTATTATCCATTATTTCATCACATTTCACTTTGTTCATGGGAATAACACACATTACACCCATATTTCACCATATTCCCATTCCTAGAGGGTGCACGAGTCATTTCACCTATATTGATATAGTTTTTCCTTCATAATGAACCTTTCATTTGCCATATTTCATTATTTCACCTTCTCCATGTGTGGTCGTATCAAAGTGATTTGGGATATTATATTGTTGATTAATGAGGTCCAATACCTTAGGTTGAGCACTACATTATTGGCCTATTATATTCATGGGTTATAAACCTTAATTGAGGCCTCATTCCCTAAGTTGCAAATTAAAAAAAGAAAGGAAAGCACAAGGGAATGCAACTTACATTTATGTGGTACAATCCTTCGAAGTTCGGGCAACACTCTCCCTTTCCACACATGTTGAGGCAACTCATAAAAAATCATATTTTGCTAACCTCTTCCTTGTTCACACATGCCACCTCATTTTACTAGGCTTTCAACTTATCTGGCTTGGCCCACATTTCTATGGAGTTGGTTGGGCTTGCACATGGTTTTAAGGTTAGTTATGTGTGCACCCTTGTTCTCACTCATCCATACATATCCATCTTACCTTTATCTCGTTGGGATATTCTTCTAGGTGGTGCCCTCCACTAAGGGCTCCACCTGCATCTTTGATTGGTCTTGTTCACACTTTGTTTCAACTTGGTTGAAAGTTAAAATGATTGAGAACTAATTCTCCTTACCTTTGGGGAGTTGTTGCACATATCCCTCGGGTGCATTATTTATTATGGGGAATATTTTATGGTTATTTCACTTGGTCAATGTGCACATAATGCACATGTTCCTATATATTGTTATTTTGGGATGGTATTTGATTCTTGAAGACCACTTCTTGGATAACATTTGCTATTCTTGGAGGAATCTTGGAAGTTGCACTCTTCATGCAGACTTTTATTATTTGTTTGAGGGTGGTTGTAACCACTTTGACCATGTTGCTGCCTTTCACACGCCTGGGGGGGAACGTGGCAGAAATATTCAAGCCACTCAGTGTGTCCTTGGGGGCAAGTCTCGAGTCAAGGCTATCACCTTGTTCTTGACTCCTCCGTTTAGGCTCAACTCCTAATGAAGCCAAGGGGGGTAGACCCTATTAAGTTACTAAGGCAAATTACTTTAGTATGATGATGTTAGAATGAGATAATTGCTTAGGATTTTGAAATTAACCATAAATAACCATAGATGACAAGATGAAAAATGAGCACAATAAAGCACAATGCTGACACACAATATATATATATATATATCAAAATATTTAAACACAGGACCAGTGCCTTAAAAATGGAGTCATAAAATAATCAAATGAACTTGCATGTGCTTGGAGTGAATGTTTTGCAATTGCCTCTTGGTATGTTTTAAGTTAATATGGAATATGAGTGGATTAAATTAGGCGAGGGGAGACTCCAGATATACCCGAGGGGTACTTGGAGTATGACCAAAAATAAACCTTCATGGCTACCCACAAGGAATGTGTGGGCTGAATGGAGTCTCTGAGACTGTGTTCATAATACACACAAAGGTGTAACAGAGATCGACGCCCTGAGGTCACTGTCCAGGAGTTCCCACTTCCTTCGGGTATTTTGCCACTGTTTACGGTTTGATCGAGGCATTGGATTTTCGCCTGATGGTGGTTAATTGGGAAAGGTGAATCCTAATTAATCTAGTCACTCACGTTGCTTTTGATGCAGCTTGACTGATCGGGCAAACCGCAGCCAAGTGTAGAGCATACACACCGGAGTCTTGTCAATTTTAGTAAATTTTAAATGGTGTGTTTTGATTAGAAAGAAAACCCTTCAGGAACCTCTTTCGGTCCAAGTGGACCTCAATCGGGGAATCAAGGAGGGGGTTGATTTTAGAAAGATTGTTTGCAAAAATTAATGACAAGCAGCAAAAAGGAAGCAAACCACAAGTTTTCTAATTAGTCCTACCACGCATCTCTTTCCCCTTTCGGGTCAATTAGGAAGTCGTGGGGTAAGTATTAAAGTTACTTTGATACTGTAATATGGAATATATGATAAAGTAATCAAAGCATATTACTCTGCATAAATGAAACTAATCTAGAGCGAAAAATAAATAAGAAAACGAAAAAAACGCGCGAATCCCCCTAGGGAGGGAATGGGGAATGGGCTTGAAAGAGCCTATTCGGAGAAAATTTTTATTATCAGCAGTTACAATATCAGAAAACTTATATGAATCCTCTTGGTTTTTATACAGAATGAAACCAAGGCTTTACAAAATGCCAAAATTAAAGATTACAGTAAAAAAGGGAGACCCCTGGGGGATTCGGATGTCCCAAAAGCCACTTTCGAACAACAGCTTCTCCTCTTTCTGTTATGCCTGCTAAAAAACAGCGAGCTTATTAGAATGAAATATGCCCAAAAGCACTTTGAAAGTACCTTTGGGTCAGCCTACTTTAAACCAAAAAAAACTAAGTTAAAACTAGTTAAAAAGATAAAAAAGGAATCAAGGAAAGCAAGCTTTCCTTGGGGTCTTGGCTTGCCCTTGGGGAAGCCAATGTGATATGCACTGATTGCTGGATTTTATCTTTTAAAACAAAAACAGTTGCAAACTATGGTTTCTCTTTAAATTGCCATGCAAAACGGACGATTTCCCTAAACTAGATCTAGAATGCTTTATGAAACTTTTTAGGAATGAGCCCTAGATTATGAGCCTTGATACAATAGAACTATGTTAAGTTTTACTTTAAGATAATAGATCTGAATAATATCAAAGTTTGTAAACAAAGTAACCAAATAAAATTTTGATTTTTAGAAGGAGGAAGAGAGAGAAAGAGTGTTGGAAGCCTGGGAATGTTGGGCTTTGGAGTCTGCTTTGGTGGAACACCGAAGGACTATGTCCTCAAAAATATCCTAAAGATGAGGAAGATGCAAACTAGCTCAACCCCTTCTACAAGTGAGATCACCTGCAACTTAGGAATCCTTGCACAAACAGATGGTTAAAACATAGGTGTTGCTGGAAAAAGACCATTAGAAAGCATGCAATTAAACTTAAAAGACATGCAACTCCATGAGATCTGAAACAAGCGAACAGTAAGAGCCTAAATCAAACTAAAATGATCTCTTACCCTAACAGGAGGGAGCTCTCTCCTTCAAGGCCAACAATTAACCAGCAAAAAGCAAAGATCAATAATACAGATTATACCTCATAAGCACTTGACAATCACCATCCACACATCCAAAGCATTACACCATAAATCTTGCCTCCAAAGCTTCTTTATTCCAAAATAGTACACAATACAATAGCAACGGCTCTTCAATCCAGCTCTAACTCTTGGAAGAGGAAAACCGAGCTTTATTTATAACAAAAACTAGAAATCTAGCCTAGGGGGGGCGCAATTCCCAAGGAGAGAGAGACTGCAGCTGTATGTGGAGTCAATTTGAGCTTGATCTGAGTCTCACTAAGTCTGAACTGAGTCTCACTGAGTGCAACTGTCAATCGGAGAGCCGATCGGACTGACACCTCAACCTGTTAACTGAAACATCCACCAAAACTCATCCAGATGGGCCCACACGTGTGGAGGGGAGAGAGAGGGCGCAATTCCCAAGATTGCATGCTGTGGTGCGCTCCCAGTTCAGCCTAGATCACCTCCTTCTGTCAAGCAATGGTCAGCTCTAGTCAATCTCAAGCCGATGAGACTGATTTTAGTCAAATCGGAGCAAATCCCACTGATTTAGGATTTGGGGTTTTCGCCATTATTTAATTAATTTATTAATTAAAATAATCAATATTTGATTTTTAGGGTTTTCTGACCTGAGTGATGAGAAAATCACTCAAAACTTAGGAAAAGTGGGTTAATGAGTTTACATGGTGCTCTGAGCTTGAAAATGAGCACCCCCATGACTGAAACTGATTTCTGAGCCCACTTTTATTACAAAACCAATTTTTCCAATTAGACTATTAAAAAATAGCCTAAGTTTTGTGGAAACATTAAAATTAAAAAAAATTAAAAAATTAAAAAAAATTAAAACCTAGGGGGACTTAGACATGTTCATATCATAGTAGAAAAAATCGCCAATTTTTCGACGATGTCTCGAAAAATTGCAATTTTTTCTCGCTGTCGATTTTTCGGCCCGAAAAAATCGCGATTTTTTCAAAAAATCGGACATCGCGAAAAATCGGCAAACATCGGGAAAAATCGGCAAACATCGAGAAAGATTAGGAAAAAATCGGGAAAAAATCAGGAAAGATCGGGAAAAATCGGGAAAGATCGAGAAAAATCGGCAAATAGGGGAAAAAATCGATAAGGAAATTTTGACCCTATTGAAGTACAAAATTTTCATTTTTTAATGCTTGCCATGGTTTGCTGTTTTTTCGCCGATGTTGCCGAGAAGATGTTTTCTGGACCCTCGCCGATTTTTTGCCGATGCCGTTTTTTCCACTATGGTTCATATGACTCGACCATAATGCCTAGCATGTTTATACATTGACACATAGACTCTAATAACCTCAATAGGCCTAAATGCCAAGCCGGCCACCCCAGCTTTGGAGGTATTGAGTGAAAAACTCAGAATTATCAGTCGTTTATTCAACAACCAATAATAACCAAGGGAAAAAACACCCTGGGCTGATCAAATTGACAAATAAAGTCTAAGAGACCGAGTCTTTTACAGACACTATCATGCTAGAACATTTTATTACAACTCCCCTACGGGGTATGAACATGTGATATAGTACAACAAGCACTTCCCAGAGGCACTTCTGAAGGTCTTCTGAAGTCCGAACAAATCATCTTTGTCTGGTTCACCAGGCTCACTTGATAAAAAACCACTAAGTACAGCTTAGGTGGTAACATCTGGCTCCAACTGCGGGACGTGTGCTCGATCTGGTCATAGGGCAAGGAGAGGATACGAGAACACCAAAATCTCTGGTTTATACACCCTGTAAAAACATCTCAACTTGACAAGAAAACCTCAGAAGCACAAGCTTTATATAAAAACCAAATGAACCATTAAGCTGATTTATTTAAACAAAATAAATGTAACTAACTAATGAAAAAAAAGTTTTATTATAGCCAAGTACAAAACATAAATGCAGAAAGTAAATGCTCTCTTTTAAGGAGCTTATTTTCCTACTCTAAGCATGATATAAAAAAAGGTTAGGTGTAATCAAAAATCCAATGTAACCACCTAAGCATCTTATTAACATAAAAAAAATTTGCCTTGTCTTTGGTTATCAGCCAAAGTAGGGATACTTTATTTAGAAAATGCAAACCTGCATGATGATCCGGAATGGGCGGGTTGGATGGGAAATCATAGGCATGAATAAATTCATTAAAGTTCTTCCCACACTGGTATGTGCTCGCACAGGTTGCTTCTATCCATGACTGGATAGGACTGATATACCAATCGGCAAGATGAGGCAGACTGACTACATCATCATAATGATCATCAGGGCTTGTCAAATGATAACTCATTGCATAAGCCCCAAGTAGCTCCAAATCATAAGGAACCTCTATATGTGAAGAAGATGGTTGAGACTGATATTCCACTGACTGCATCACATCTAACTTTTCACAACACTGCTTCTCAATGTATTCATTACTGTTGACTTTGTGCGGCTCTGCATGATATGACTCTGAATGATCATGTGAAGATTTTGAATGCTCCTCTTCCATACTGAGATTTTCCCAGGTATCCAAATCCATGCTCCCCTCTATGGATGTATCGTAGATTGGACTTCCACAATTTTTGAATAGACACTCCCCTTGCTGGTCATATCATGGATGGGATTCTTAATAAGATTTTCAAAAGTTGGATTATCTATGAAATTCCAATAGTCATCACTCCCATCTATGTTGGATATGAGAGAGTCTTCCTTGCTGGTATCACATCCTGAGATATAACTACCCTCCTCCTGTTCATAATAATCATCCTTCAAAGTTTTGGTTTCAAAGATATTATGAGAATTTAAACTTTCCAAAACTTCATCCCTAAGTGATGAACATAGAGGAGTGTCATCATACACATCATAAACTTCTTCATAAGTGTCGATCTCTGTAATGGTTTCCTCACGAGGGCTTTAAATATTAGCATTGCAACAAACTTGAGAATACCTCAAATCTTCAATGTTTTCAGTTATGGTGACATGAGGAGAGTCTTCAACAATGTGTTCAATCATGGGTACCTCGCAAATCTCTTCAATAGGATCATCCCAAGTGTGCTCATCTATAATGGAAGTCATGGACTCTTCTAGCTCATTTAGGTAGGTGAGGGCCCTTTCTACAATAGTTACCATATCTCCCTCACCATTATGCCACCTCTTAAAAAACATAGCACAGAAGTCTTCAAGGGAGGTAATGCATTTATAAGGAAGACCACAAAACCATATCCATGCCTTCTTTTTCAAAGAATGAGCAAAAATTTGCATCATATTATCCCTGTGAAGTATGTTGGATTTTTTCACGAATGAAAGAAAGGATATGATGTGAATGACAGCTGAATCATCATTTTCACAAAAAAATGGAGCCTGAGAATATCTTTCATCCTGGAGATATGGTTCATAGTTAGGAAAACCCGGGATGCCCGAGAAATCGATGGAAGGATATGCACTAGAAATTAGAGCACCATACTCTTCATCATCCATAATGTCTTATCAGTAGCATATATCAACCATGTATTTTGTACTGAACCGGAGCAGTCGAATAATGAGCATTTAAAGTTTTACTATGTTGTATGAGCTCTTCTACACACAACAAGTCTTAACAAAATTATGATAAAGTAGGGTTTTATCCCTTCAATGGAGTCGCCATGTGAAAAAGAAAAATAAGCATTTATAAATCTTTCACAAAAATTATTTTTTGCTTTTCTTTCTAAAAATAAAAACTGAAAAAAGTCAGTGGAGTCGCCAGATGAAAATTAAAGATCTACTCTAAGCATTCATCAAACAAAGCAAAAACAAAAAGGAAGAAAACAAAAGTCGTACTCTGGGAATAAAAAGATTTATCCCCGGCAACGGCGCAAAAAGTGTTGCCGCCTTTCACACACCTAGGGGGGGAACGTGGCAAAAATCTTCAAGCCACTCGGTGTGTCCTTGGGGGCAGGTCTTGAGTCAAGGCTGTCACCTTGTTCTTAACTCGTCCGTTTAGGCTCAACTCCTAAAGAAGCCAAGAGGGGTAGACCCTATTAAGTTACTAAGGCAAATTACTTTAGTATGATGATGTTAGATTAAGATAGTTGGTTAGGAGTTTGAAATTAACCATAAATAACCATAGATGACAAGATGAAAAATGAGCAGAATAAAGCACAATGCTGACACACAATATATATATATCAAAAGATTTAAACACAAGACCAGTGCCTTAAAAATGGAGTCATAAAATAATCAAATGTACTTGCATGTGCTTGGAGTGAATGTTTTGCAATTGCCTCTTGGTACATTTTAAGTTAATATGGAATATGAGTGGATTAAATTAGGCAAGGGGGGGCTCCAGATATACTCGAGGGGTACTTGGAGTATGTCCAAAAATAAACCTTCACGGCTACCCGCAAGGAATGTGTGGGTTGAATGGAGTCTCTGAGACTGTGTTCATAATACACACGACGGTGTAACAGAGATCGACGCCCCGAGGTCACTGTCTAGGAGTTCCCACTTCCTTTGGGTATTTTGCCACCGTTTACGGTTTGATCGAGGCGTTGGATTTTCGCCTGATGGTGGTTAATTGGGAAAGGTGAATCCTAATTAATCGAGTCACTCACATTGCTTTTGATGCAGCTTGACTGATCGGACGAACTGCAGCCAAGTGCAGAGCATACACACCGGAGACTTGTCAATTTTAGTAAATTTTAAACAGTGTGTTTTGATTAGAAAGAAAACCCTCCAGGAACCTCTTTCGGTCCAAGTGGACCTCAATCGAGGAATCAAGGAGGGGGTTGATTTTAGAAAAATTGTTTGCAGAAATTAATGACAAGCAGCAAAAAAGAAGCAAACCACAAGTTTTCTAATTAGTCCTACCATGCATCTCTTTCCCCTTTCGGGTCAATCGGGAAGTCGTGGGGTAAGTATTAAAGTTACTTTAATACTGTAATATGGAATATATGATAAAGTAATCAAAGCATATTATTCTACATAAATGAAACTAATCTAGAGCGAAAAAGAAATAAGAAAATGCAAAAAATGGAAAAAATGCGCGAATCCCCCCAGGGAGGGAATGGGGAATGGGCTCTGTTGCCGCCTAATTCGCACCTCGGGTAACGTGGCAGAAATCTTCAAGCCACTGGGTGCGACCTTGGGGGCAAGCTCGAGCCAAGTGCTGTCACC
>LPNX011157623.1:3027-73133 GCA_001517045.1 Pseudotsuga menziesii
TTCAGTTCTGCAATTGTTTATGTGGTGAATGCTTAACATTTGTTCAACTGCTTCAAGTAATTCAATTTAAAAGTTTTTCCTTTTTCATTTACTGTTGGTTTGATAAATTTCATTTAAGGCATTTTCCTCCTGCTATCTCTTATCTATAACTTGTAAATCTGGTTCATATTTGTCTAAACTGTAACTATTTTACTTGTTCATTTGTTTATACTGAGAAATTTAGATCATCTGTACATTGCTTAGATATCTTGATTCATTATTGTATCATTTATTTGTTTATTCATCTCATTTGTTAGACAACTTAACCTGTGGGATAATTAACTTAAACTGCATCCATTGAAAGTTGCATTCTCTGACTCCATTCTTTAGGCACTGGTTATAAATAAAAGGATTGACTGTCATTTAAATATTGCATCTTGCATTGGTTTGACTGTCATCTCTCAAAACCTTAGCCTCAATCTTAATAAAAGATTCCTTTAGTTAATTTGTAATTAATTAATAAATCTAGAACTTAGTCTTTCCGTAGGGACTACCCCCCTTGGCTCTGTTGGGATCTTGCCTAAACGGAGGAGTTGTGGACTGTGGTGACAGTGGTCCCCAGCTCTCACTTGCCCCCAAGGACACACATAGCAGGTTGTGACTTTCCTGTGTCTTAAAGTGTGAATTAGGTGGCAACAAGCTGTGACATGTGTCTGATCTCTTTCAGTTGAGACTCAGTCATTTATTGCACTCCGACTTCAGTTAGGGTTAGTTGAGTCAATTAGGGTTTTGATCAGTGGTTAACGGTGTGTGAACCATGGCTTACAGTCAGTTAAGCTAGACTCACTCATTCAATTCGAATGACCTCCTAAGGAATTCAAATTGTCTCTTCATTCATGCTTGTAGCATGACATTGTAATTGTAATCATTCATTCTTTATGTGAATAAAGAGCGGATACTATTCTTGTAGACCGATTACACCATTTCATGAGTTATTTGTTGATTAATCTTTGATGAGAATGATGCTTTGTTCCTAGATCAATATACAAGATTAATATCTTACTCTTCTGATTTGTTACTGGAGGAGACTTCGTTGTGTCAAGACTATGATCTTTCCTCCACACAACAAATTTGGGAGGTTTTGGCTTTTGCAAAGGCACGCTTTTGGGGAAACTCTTCTGAGTTTCAGAAAGGTTTTTATTCTTTTGAAGGGTTATTACCTCCCTTTGAGGCCTTTTAGGATTCTTCTTCATAGGCAAGACTTGATTAGGGATTATTTTTCGAGTTATTTGACCACTAGAAGGCTTGGGACGAGTTGGTTGGTTTTCAACTGACTTGTTATTTGAAACCTTTTCAGGAATTGAGTTCGAGAGAGCCATTTGATCACACATATTATTCATCATGTTTTGAAAATGCTCATCTCGCTGTCTATTTTCTTCTTCTTGTTGCTGAACTAACTACTAGGTTATTAACCAACTAGCATTTAGAGTACATCATTTTCACAGTCGATTCATACATGCCATCGTCTTGATAACGAGTGTCCATAGTGTCAGGGAAAAGGATATAGGGTTGCTCCTCAGTGGAGTCGCTTCGTGGAGTTTGAGATACTTAAATAAAATCACCGAAAGAAATGTCATTGGGGAAGTATGATGCGATAGAGGTGCAAGTGAATGTTGAATTATGCAAAGGGAAATTCATTCACTTAACTTAATCCAGATGTGTCATGATTCGAAAGATAAGAGTGAAGTAGTACTCGCAGACACCAGAGGTAAGCCTCTACCTCCCCAGCAACAACGCCAAAAGATGTCATTACACAAAGTGTAGATACCCACAAAAGGTATCCTATTTGGGACGGTAGAGGTAAGGTAGCTAATCGGTGACACTGCAAGGGCCTCCTCCACTACGAATGAAGGGTAGTTGTCACACAGGACGAGCTCTTGTCACTTTAGATCAAGCTGGAGAATGATCAAGGGGCAAACCCTACTAGCCTATGAGAGCTAGTGCACCTACTCAAGACACTCTAAGGTGTATGTAATGGATGAAAGAGGTGAATAATGAGCAAGTGAATCTAGATCTAGAGAAAGGATGTGATAAAGAAGGTTAAGACAAAGTTGGAGAGGCTTAGGCATAGGGAAAATTACCCAACTTGATTGAAAATGTACCACAAAGAGTTTAGTAACGTAGATCTAGGGAGATCTAGCTAAACATAAGAGAACCCTCATGAGACCCACCTAGGGTTTATGGAAAAGTGGACATGGTGGACTCAAAAGAGTAGATTGAGGTAGCAAATGGCTAGATCTAGTGGCTTGAAGGATAGATCTGTGAAATTAAAGTGGGTTCAAACATAGTCGACTGATAGATCTAAAGAATTGGCCACCCACCCAAGGAGGGTGCCTCCACCTAGAGAGACTAGTGCTAGATCCCAAGGCAAATGGAGTCGAAATTATATGAAATTTAGGATCTAGGGTTTATTCAATAATCTCCAAGTGGGTTATGATGGTTGTCATAAAAAACTCACCGAATCTATAAGATCTACAAAACTAGGGTTTGAAAGAAAGGGTTTTGCTTGACAATTGGATAAAAATATTGAAAATAATACTCACCTTGCAAATTGTACCTGAAAATACTTGCGACCGCCTTTTATGTTGATGACCCTTCCACCTAGTTACAATTTTGAGTGAGATCATGCATGCAACGAAGAAAATTTTCCCAATGAAGGTAGTATGCCCTTCTTCTCCACCTATAAAATTAAACTACCGAAGTCAGATTTGTTCACGGATGAAAAAGATAAGCTACGTACGTCATCTACAAAGAAAAATCCAATACACAAAGTAATAATTAATCACTCTTTGAAGATGAAACGATTTTCCCAGAATATGATGCAAGACACCTTAGCAATCTCCTCCAACCAAGTCGCTACACTGCAAAAGATTAGTACGGCCTCAACAGAAAGATAAAGTTTGCATCCAAAATCCACTGAAATGTCTAAGCAAGAGGCATAACAATCACATCCAAGACATTCACAAAGCTTCCAGATATTTCTGCAGAATTTTCTTGTATTCAATATTCTCAGAGCCAAAAGTCCCTTTAGAATGAGAGAGCATCTCAATATATAGATCTCTCAAGTACATAAAACCTAGATCCAAAAAGATTAAGGGTCAAGATCATAAGATAAGATCAACCTAATCTATGGCTAAGATTAGTTGGATACATCATACATGGATCAACTCAATAATAAAGGGGAGTGCATCACTAAAAATGCTCGAGGGGGGTGCACCACATAAAAATGAGTAAAAACATAACATAGGACATGGTGGGGCTAGGAGGTTATACATGTCCTTCACTAGCATGGCCCCATGGCACAATAACAAGGTGTAATCATCAATAATATCATGAAGTGATCAAAATCACTAGGACATCCCCCTCAAAAATACATCAAAAACACCCTCAAAGTGAAGAAATCGAGGACATGTGGACCCCATGTAGAGTAAAGCTGATGCCAGATGATGAAGGTGACCCCAAGACTATGCCTGAGACCAATCCCATGCCATTTCCTTGCCTCATTTGCCCAAATCGATTTTCTCCTCAGCCATTTTTTATCATAAAAATGCTGCCTCGGGAACATAAAACTGCCAATATCTCATTGGGGACCAAAATATGAAGCCAACTGACTGCACAAACGGGTTTGGCACCATAGCTATATAGTACAATCCACTGGTTGCACCCCATGTTTCCCTCCGGTGCCCTAGGAGAACTCACCATCAACTGTAATGCATTTTATTTTGATTTTCCAAGGCCAAACTGCTGCAAAATGCTAGAAAGACCCATATCTCACTTCCTGAAATTGAAAACTGACTACACCAATGGACTTAGAATGTCCAAATAAACTAGGAATGTGTACTCATACACCACATGTCCATGACAAAGGTACGTTAGAGGCCTCATCCATGTCAAAACAATAATAACAGTAAAGCCTGTAAATGTTGATAATCATGAAAATAATACAAGCCATTACAGTAAACCACCATCTAAAGCATGAATACGTCTAATGGACACTGATAGATCACAAATAATCATCATCCACAACCATCGGCCTAAAACTCATCCTGAACCCTACTCTTAGGTTGGTCACACTGGGTCGACCAGGTCAATAATGATCAAACAATGACCCAAGTGCTAAGCTCTGATACTGTAAAGTACAAAATGGATATGCATGCTCAATTATCTATGTTAATGGTGAGACTCAAGTAGAAGTAGCTTTTGCTGGCGATTATAAGCACAATACATATATATAAATAATCTAAATCAAAATGATCAACTGCTTTAAACAAGAACCTTCAGTATATACTCATTTATAGATTTAGCCATTTTGTTAGACAAGGGTGAACGTGAATGAAACTAGGTAAGGCCAAGGGGATGACTTGACACTAGACACTGTAAGCATCTAGGCTAAAGGACAAGGGAATCCACACAACACATAAGTTGGACTAGGTGAACAATAGGGAATGGCAGTGTCTCACAAATGGGTGGAATAATGAGAAGGCTCTGCTAGACTCTAGACAAGCAACCTTTTTAGTAATTTATTTTCACAACAATATACACTAGTTAACCTCTAGAGAAAGGTGCCCTAGAAAGCCTTCTGGGCCTCTAGAAAATGACAAAGACATGGCCCTTGTGGGTTAGTCTCACCCTATTTCCCTGTGGGGGCAAATGAGTCGTACATTATATAATGAATGATTGCACATCCCCTAGCCATCAACTTTTTAAAACATTTATTTTATTAACTTGCCAGCCTCTAAGAGCAGGTGCCTTGGAAAGCCTTCCGAGCTCCAGAAAATGGCTAAGGCCTAGCCCCGCCGCTAGCGAGCATCTATAGCCCTGAGGGTTTGCCTCATCCTATTGCCCTATGGGGGCAAATGAGCCTTACATCATACAATGGATGAGTGCTCATCTCTTGGAAACTGGATAAATTTACTTTTATTTGTAGTGTTTAAAGACACTTTTGTTTTGCTGGTTGGGCATCCATTTAGAATAAATTTAAGTTTCGATGCGTTAGTGTCCAAAAACACTTTTGGTAAGACAACTTGTGTTTAAGACCTAGAGGTAGACCATCCCTGAGAAAAGAGTCACATAAACCACCACCGAGACACAAATTAAACATGGATACCTATTCCAACATAGAGGTGAACGTGGTGGGAAAATCTTTGATGTGACTAGTCAAGTTACAAATCAGGGTTGAATGAGAATAAGGGGAAGGCAACGAACGGGTGGAGACAATGAAGATGGTGTCAAGACTAGAAAGTTGTGTTCCTAGGGGTAATGACCAAATCCATACCATAAATAGGGCATGGCCAACGAGTATACACAGGGGTCTCTTGGACATAACAACAAGATCATTCATGCTTTAGAATTCAGTAAGATCAATAAAGTATCACCAACATACAACCATTATCAATTAGGTCTCACTACTAAAATAGACAACAAAGCAACATCAAGGTCCATATGCACAAATCCATAATATCGCCTGGGTTATATACCTGCACCAGATCTGAACAATTTGAAGGGCACTGAGACAACCATAGTTGCTATATATCATGGGCATTGGCTATATATCATGGGCATTGTTGCTCTTGGTTATGAACAATGTGTAACTCAGTCACCGAATCTAGGGTCATGAGGCTCAGTCATGGCATAGAACTGGTCAATCTTGGATGCTTTAGATCTGCTGAAAGTGGGAGATCATCAACTGGTGGCTCATTATCTGCTAATCTCATAGTAAAGGACTGGCTCAAAGAACTACTCAAGAACAATAGTAGCCTAACTAATTTGTGTGACAACAGGTCCTTTGTGCTAGCGCCTCTTTTTGAGTGTGAGAACTTGATCTTGTCTTTTCCTTGGCACCCACTCCTAAGACGTATTAATATTAAATTATAATTTTTATAATTGGTAACACTCCCAAAAGCTTGACGTCTTGACCTTATTGGGTAACCCTAACATGAATGACCAAATAGAAGGTGGGACCTTCTAGGGGTCATTGAGAGGCTATAAATATGAGCCTAGCCTTCATTGTTTTATCATTTGAAGAGGCATCTCAACTCTGATATTTTATGTGACTGATCTAGGATTTTTTAACATTCTTGTTTGGGTGACGTCAGGGGTTTTGTAGGTTTCTTTGCTTGGACATTCACTTGGCTTGGGCTCTTCTTCTTAGTGTTGAAGCTTGTAATAGTTGTTTACTCCTTTTTTCCACATGTGTGAATAGTTAACTTCTTGTAGCTGCCATATGCTGTTAAAGTATGTTTTTAAGGATGTCGCTTGGTGTCTAGGGCTGTTTTGGAGCTACCATTTATTGCTGTGGGTCGTTTGAGGACCACTCTCCATTGTTTGAGGGCGTCGTTGCCTATGTGGACTCTTTTGAGGGTGTCGCTTTCCTCCTTGTGACTATCGTGGCTTGTTTTGAACTGTTGGGAGAGTCATTGCCTGTGTGGACTGTTCTGAGGGTGTGAAGATGGCCTCTTCTTCAATTAAGACAGAAGATAGGCTTGAAGAAGACTCAAACATCAATGCTTGGAAAGCTAGGGTTTTGAATATCCTAGAGGAAAGTGACTTGGATGATCTAGTTACTAGGGTTGTGGAAGAGCCCGCAACAAATCAAGGAAGAGCAGCCTTTAAGAAGAAGCAAACCAAGGCAAAGAAAATCGTTTTTGATTTAGTAAAAGATAATTTGATGCCAGTAATAGCTCCTCTAAGAACAACTAAAGAGCGTTTTGATGCCCTAGCAAATCCTTATGAGAAGAAGGCCCCTACTTAGAAGAAGGTTTTGAAAAAGCAACTTTGTTCATTGAAGATGGAGAAGGATGAGCCAGTTGCCTCTTTCTTCTCCAAGATCTTTCAGATAAGAGATCAACTCATGGCCATTGGGGTTGAAGTAGATGATGATAACCTTGTGCAGACAGTAGTCGATGGTCTTATTGCGTCTCGGGAGACATTTATGGCAGTAGTAAATAGAAGAGAGGCTCAACCCAGTTTCAATAGGTTGTGGCATGATTACCTAGAAGAAGAAGGAAGAATCTAGAGCAGGATTAGGCCTCACACTGAAAAGGATAATTCCCTTGCTTCCAAGACAAAGCAGGGAAGGAGATTTCCTCAGCATAAAGGCAAGATACCTTAAGGTAAGCGTTTTCACATATCAAAGGTAAGGTGTTATAACTATAGCCATTTTGGTCATTTTTCAAGGGACTGTAAGAAACCTCCTAACAAGAAGTGACAGAAAGAAAAATACCATGCTTCAACTGCTGCAGAAGAGGAAGAGCCTCAACAAAAGAAAACAAGGGTTGAAACCAAAGATCAAGAACAAAGAGAATGTTATCTAGTTTCAACACTCTCAGGTTCCATTTCCAACTCGACAAATTCATGGTGGATAGACAGTGGAGCCTCCAAGCATATGATTGGATTCAGGAAGGCACTTGCAAAATACAAGGACAAGAAGTTCAATGTGAAAGTGGAACTCGAAGATAATAGTACCTATGCCATAGGAGGACTTGGTTCAACCTCCTTTCAGCTTGATTCAGGTATGATTATTTACATTGAGGAAATTTTATATGTTCCTAAGTTAAAGAAGAATCTTCTTTCAGTGGAAGTTCTAGAAGAAAAGGGTTTCACCGTAGCCTTCTTAGAAGAAAAGGCCTTGATATGGCCCAAGGATGGAAACATGAGATCAACCATTATGATTGGGGTCAACGAAGGAAACCTTTATAAGGTTTTAGGGCATGTTGTTCAAGATCTGGTTCATGAGTCAATCAACCCCTACGAACTGTGGTACAAAAGAGAGGTTGACTCCCATAAGCTTGATGATCCCTGTCAGGATTCAGAGATCAAGAGGAAGCAATTTGTGCCCTTCAATCCCTAATAGGCAGTTTAAGTTCCTAGTAGGTATCTAGGGTCCATAGCAGTTATCTAGGGGTCTTGGTCTGGGGCTAAGTAGTGCAATGTTGAATTTTTAATGGTTATATCAAATCTTAAAACATTTAGCATCATAACAACATAACCATAAGCCAAAAGATCACTAAAAGATAGACAAGCACAACCACACAAAAAAGAACACAAAGATTTATCTTGGGAAAACCCAGCAAAAGCTTCCTCAATATAGATGTCCCAAAAAGATAAAAGGTAAAACCCAAAAAACTGATCCTCCTTCTTCTCCAGCCACAACTCTTTCTCTCTCTCTCTCTCTCTTGTGCTACACAAGTGAGTGTGTGTGTCTCAAATGAGGAGCGCCACACCTCTATTTATATTTTTTCGTTCACTTAATAATTAATTCAGTTATGTAGGCTCAAGTAATCCTAATTTAATCTTGTAGGCTCGACTAACCACAACTGGGGTACTAATGACCCGACTTACAACAAAGGGGACTTCCTCATGACTCTTATTAAATCTCCCGATTAGAAACATCGAGGTATAAAGAAATACAAGTGATTCTCTTGGTAGGAACATCGGGGACCACAAAAAATACATATAGAATATTCTTCGAAGTTACAATATTTCAACACTCCCCCTTAACGAGAAGGGTATTCTACAACAACATCAACAACAACAATAGTAGGAGAAGGAGGGCATCATCAGCATCATCATCGGGGTGACACATCTATAAATCATTGGAAGCTTTTCAACATCATATAGTCTTTGTCTTCAATCTTCAACAACATCAACCTTTTGACCGACAGCATCATCATCAGTACTTTAGTCTTCATCTCGAATCTTCAGCAGCAACAATACTTTGATTGCTTGATTGATAACCTCATCATCAACACTTTGACCTTTCGATCAGCAACATCATCATCAATACTTTGACCTTTCGATCAGCAACATCATCATCATCATATTCTGATCTTTCGATCAGCATCATCATCATCATCATATTCTGAACTTTCGATCAGCATCATTCATCATCATCATACTCTGATCTTTCGATCAGTAACATCATCATCACACTCTGATCTTTCAATTAGTAACATCATCATCATCACAATATGATATTTCAATCAGGAACATCATCATCACTAGCAACAACCTGCAATCCACAATACGAAGACAAAAGTCTTCGGATCACTTTTGGACTTAAAGTCCAGCGATGATGCAATCCCACCACATTCTCGACAACCGAAGTCACCGGATTGATTACGGGATAATCAGTCCCCATCACTTTAGGACTAAGTCCAAGGATGGTGCAATCCTACCACATTCTCGACAACTGAAGTCACCGGATTTAATTACAGGATAATCAGTCCCTATCACTTTAGGATTGAGTCCAAGGATGATGCAATCCTACCACGTTCTCGAGTATCGAAGTCACCGGATCCATTCTGAACAAAAGTTCACGGATGATACAATCCTACCACATTCTCAAGTATTGAAGTCACCGGATCCATTTTGAACAAAAGTTCAAGGATGATACAATCCTACCACATTCTCGAGGACCAAAGTCACCGGATCCATTCTGAACAAAAGTTCAAGGATGATACAATCCTACCACATTCTCGAGGACTGAAGTCATCGGATCCATTCTGAACAAAAGTTCAAGGATTATACAATCCTACTACATTCTCGAGGACCGAAGTCACTAGATCCATTCTGGACAGATGTCCCGAGATGATACAATCCCTCTTCATTCTCGAGGACCAAGGTCATCGAATCACTATAGGGCAAGTGCCCAGGGATGATACAATCCCGCTTCATTCTCGAAGACTGAAGTCACCAGATAACTTTAGGGCAAGTGCCCAGGGATAATACAATCCCACTGCAACATCACTGCTCCCCCTTTCGAGGAAGGTCTTTCCAAACAACACCAAGCTTGTCTTGAAAGTGTTCGAACTTTACCCGAGACAGAGGCTTTGTCAACACATCAGTGTTGAATCATCATCTGAACCATCATCATCTACATCTTCAGTATGTGAATACTGAACTATCATCATCTGTATCTTCAGTATAGAAATATTGAATCACCATCATCTGCATCTACAGTATGTGAATACTAAAACATCATCTATATCTTCAATATGGGAATACTGAAACATCATCATCTGTATCTTATCTCACATGTAGAACTACCGGATTTCTATGTGCTTCGATGGAACACAAGGTTCTCTGTCATCTTTATACAACTCTGGTTATCACATAGAATCACTGTAGTATCCATCTCTAGGTCAAAGAGACTTGACATCAGCTTTCGAATCCATATGACTTCACAACTAGTAGAGCAATCTGCTATGTATTCTGCTTCAGTCGTGCTAAGAGCAACACTGGACTGTTTCCTTCTAAACCATGAACTCATAGAAAACCCCAAACAATAACATCCACCTGATGTGCTTTTCCTGTCTAATACACTTCCAACCCAATCTCCATTCATATAGCCATACAGTCTGTACTCATGGCTTCCATCATAGTATAGACCAAGGTCTATAGTCCCTTTTAGATATCTCATCACATGTTTTGGAGTTATCAGGTGAACATGTCTAGGTTGAACTAGATATTGACTCAAGGTGTTCACAGCAAAACAAATGTCTGTTCTGGTATTTGTTAGATAAATCAATGACCCAATAATTTGTCTGTATTGAGTCACATCCTCTAGCTTTGACGAGTCATCAGCTAACTACTTCAGGTTGGAATCCATGGGTGTGGCCATGGCTTTACATTCCAACATATCAAGTCTTTTCAAAATTTCCACTGCATACTTTCCCAGATTGAGAAAGATTCCTTCCGAGTTCTGCCATACTTTGAGACAGAGGAAATAAAGCACCAATCCAATATCTTTTCATCTTCGAATTCTTCAACTAGCTTCTTCTTGCAATATGTGATATGTTTCTCATTCCCTGTCAGAAATAGGTCATCCATATATAGTAATAGTATGATAGGTTCATCTTCTATAACCTTGCAGTAAAGGTTAGGATCGACTTTACTATTTGTAAAGTCCAAGCTCGTCAAGAAACTATCTATCCTTCCATACCAAGCTCGGGGAGCTTGCTTTAGGCCATATAGGGCATTCTTCAACTTGCATACATGAGACCGTCTGTCTTCAACTTCAAATCCTTGTGATTATTCGATGTAAATCTCTTCCTCAATCATACCATTTAGAAAGGTTGTCTTTACATTCATCTGGTGTAGATCCCACTTCATCATGGAAGCAGGTGCCATGATAGTTCTGATGGAAGTGTACCTTGCTTCTTGGAGCAAGTGTCTCTTCATAATCAATTCCCTCTCTCTGAGAGAATCCTCTAGCCACAAATCTTTCCTTCCATCAGCAACATGTTTTGTCTTGCAAGTATACTTGGAAGATACCACGCCCTTGCTTTCTGGTTTGGTTACTATATCCCAAAACATCATTATGGTGTTCTTCCATCATCCTGTTAGATCATCGGCATATCCTAGTCTTCTGCATTCAACCTTGAAGGTTGGAACCCACTTTACTCTTGGTAAAGTCTCGATCCATCAGGAAGCTGTCTATCATGTCGTACTATGTTGAACTCAGAGATCTTCTGTAGTCACTCCCCTTGAAGCAGAGCATCATCTTCCCTCTTCATTCTATACAGGTGGTTCTTTGCTTGATATATACTTCTAATGGGTCTGGTCAATAGAGTATGTCATGTCATAGTCTATTCTTTCTGAGAAAAACCATGAACCTTGCTTTGTACACTTGTTCTGGTAGATCCATATGGAAGACACTACGGACTTCCCTTTAGGTCTTGAAACCATATTGTAAAAATCATTCCCCATAATCAACTGTTACTCTTTGATCATAGCTTCTTTCATAGCTGGAAAGGTTAGCATCAATGATGTCACCTAACTATGTTACACAACTAGAGTGTGTCCGAGGCCTCTTGGAAGTCTCGCCATACTTTTCTTCATCTTGAGTTATCTCTCGTACCTAAGGTCTTCATCTTTCGAGGTGGATCTACCGCTCTTTGAAGCTCTTTCTTCCATCACGGTGTCTCTGACCCTGGGAGCTTCAGATTTATGTTTATTGGAGTGAATCTTGAATTGTCATCACTTGTTCTTCGGAACAGGTCTCATCCTTCTTTTCTTGTAGGCGGTTGTACAGGACCTTTCCTACAAGTCAAATGCACTAGTTGCATGGTTAGAGCCATTTCATAGAACATATGTATAATGACACATCATTCAACTGTTTAGCCAATACAACATTCATCCATATCTCACAAAAAATTTCTACATGACATCATTGAGATTGTGCACTAATCCAATATGTCAACAAGGAGGTTTCGTTCTAGATAAGTAGCAATGGAGAGTTGTATAGCACCATGAGCTACTTACCCATCACATGCATGTCATTAGTGCAAACATTCTATCATGCATAATACATCAACTGAATATAAAACGATATCATGAAATGACAATTGAATACTTATCTTTTATTTGTTTCGTGGGTAGACTCCTTGATCTTTCTGCTTCATCATCTTCTTCATTCATGACATCATCATTTCTTATCCAAATGATGAGATGGATAAGAGGTTATTCGAGAATTGAGTTCTTCATATTCCTCATCGCTTGAGGGATCTTCTTTGAATCGTGAGCGCTTGATCTTTAGTTGCTCCCATCTTCTCTTCTCTTATTATGAGTCGAGTTTCTTCTTGTGTAAGGCTTTAGCCTCATCTCCCTTTGGAACTGGAAGCTCTCCGCTTATGTAGGTGTCCAATTCATTTTCTTCAAGAACCAGTGAAATCCTATGCTTCCATGCTCGGAAGTTTTTTCAGCTTTACCAAGCTTGTCATCAAGCTGGTGTTCTAGGTCATTTTGAAATGAGAACCTCAAATGTAAATGGCAAAAGATTAGATCTTATCGGTTTGAGGTGTTCATCTTGGTTCCGGATCTCGCTGATCTAGGGTTTGTCAGAGAAACCCTAATTTTTAAAACTTGGAATCTTTCATATTTGATTGGATAGAAAGATGTGCCTCCTGAAGGCGATCTAAGCAGCATATTCATTTTCCCAAAACTATGATCAGAATTGCAAAATATATGATGCCCTAGTTTTCTTCAGTTTCTTCTGCAGAATGCCTGATATTGTTTCTGCGGTATCTCTGAAATTACTGCTCCTCTGTGTCTGAAATTTCGTACTGAGGTAGCCTCGCATGTCCTCTTTCCAACACCGCAGGTTAGAGAAGAGTTGGTTTTACCAATTGGAACTTATGCACGTTTTCCCAAGGTGGCTTGTTTCAGGACTGTTCAGAAGAGCGAACTTGTACAGACTTCCACGTGCCATTGTTTCATCTTCGGGGTTTGAAATTCTTACCACATACGGTACAGTCCGTGCCCTTTCTGGAACATCTTGTGAAATTTTATTTGGACCTTCATAGCCCGAGATATAACAATTCTCCTCAGATGTCCTTTTTAGGGATGAATCCTGGGAGAGGCTGGAACCCTAACTTGGAGGAATCGTATCTCCTAGAATATAGCGAATCTGAGTCTGAAACTTGGACAGAGTGTACATAAAGAATTTATCTTCGAGCTGTGAAAGTTTCGGCACCTGAGCCTTCTCCAATCTCGAGATATAGCGAATCTACCAAAACTATCATTTTTCGCATTTTAGGGTTTTTCAGGCCCAGAGTTAAACTAGGGTTTGACTTTCCTGGAGTTTCACCCAACCAAAAATCTCGACCCAGGTCTCTAAACTTCGATTTTGATGAGGAGAGTAATCCTCAGCTGGGCTCACTCAAAAATTCCTCTTCTGTAAAAAGCCCTAATTTCCTGCAACAAAAACTGAAAATGCTCGAAATCAAATTTTGCTTCGACAAAAAGATGCGCCCTTCAATGGAGAGTAAGCCTAGCCTTCTTTTGTTGATGGATTGTGGAGAGAGACCCAAAAATTAAGAAGCCCTAGCTTCTGCAGCTGCACAGTGTCTTCTTTTAGGGTGGCTCTGATACCATTTTAATGGTTATATCAGATCTTAAAACATTTAGCATCATAACAACATAACCATAAGCCAAAAGATCACTGAAAGATAAACAAGCACAACTACACAAAAAATAACACAAAGATTTATTCTGGGAAAACCCTTAAGGGAAAAATCCAACAAAAGCTTCCTCAATATAGATGCCCCAAAAAGATAAAAGGTAAAACCCAAAAGATTGATCCTCCTCCTTCTCCAGCCACAACTCTTTCTCTCTCTCTCTCTTGCGCTACACAAGTGAGTGTGTGTCTCAAATGAGGAGCGCCAAACCTCTATTTATATTCTTTCGTTCACTTAATAATTAATTCAGTTATGTAGGCTCGAGTAATCCTAATTTAATCTTGTAGGCTCGAGTAACCACAACTAGGGTACTAATGACCCGACTCACAACAAAGGGGACTTCCTCATGACTCTTATTAGTTCTCCCGATTAGAAACATCGAGGTATAAAGAAATACAAGTGATTCTCCCGGTAGGAACATCGAGGACCACAAAAAATACATATAGAATATTCTTCGAAGTTACAATATTTCAACATGCAAAGCCATGGCAAAAGCCCCTAGTTGATCACTAGGGCTTCTTGGTCAGTTACACCAAAGAGATCCTTGGTTTGGGACGAAGTAGTGCATACCCCTAGCAATTATCTAGGGTACTTGGTCTTGGACCAAGTCAGATAAGTCCCTAGCTAATCCCTAGGGAACCTGGCTAGTTAACCAAGATGATGATGTGTGATGCCCTCCTCTCCTAGGTCTTCAAGATGGTTGAGATAGGTTGTTTCATCAAGGGACTAGTTTGTTTCACTAGCGTTTGACCTTAGGAGGAGTTAGGAGGAATAGAGGATCTCATCATTAGTGTGGACCTTCCTTATATGGTGATGATAAAACTTTTAGTTATTGCATGGACCACATACATTGAGAGAGAGAGAGAGATAAAAGGTTGTTTTCCCTCGTGGTTAGAAGGGTTGTTTTCCCACCTTGTTGTTACACCTCTTGTTGACTTATGGTTAGCCTTGTGATTGGCCTAGTCTTGTGTTGACCCCTCCTTTTTGGTCCTTTGTGCTAGCGCCACTTTTTGAGTGTGGTAACTTGATCCTTTGTCTTGTCCTTGGTACCCACTCCTAAGATGCCTTAATATTAAATAATAATTTTTACAATTGGTAACCCTCCTAAAAGCTTAACGCCTTGACCTTATTGGTTAACCCTAACATCAATCACCAAATAAAAGGTGGAACCTTCTCGGGGTCATTGAGAGGCTATAAATAAAAGCTTATCCATCATTGTTTCATCATCTTGAAGAGGCATCTCAGCTCTGATTTTTTATGTGACTGATATAGGGTTTTTTCGGCATTCTTGTTTGGGTGACGTCAAGGGTTTCCTAGGCTTCTTTGCTTGGATGTTCACTTGGTTTGGGATCTTCTTCTTAGCGTTGAAGCTTCTAATAGTTGTTTACTCCTCCTTTCTTCCATACGTGTAAACAATTAACTTCTTATAGCTGCCATATGTTGTTAAAGTCTGTATTTGAGGCTGTTGCTTGGTGTCTAGGGTTGTTGAACACAATGTTCACACTGAGAGGGAGGGTGAATCAATGTGTGAGCAATTTAAACCTTTTTCACCTTCTATTAGTCAATCAGAGTTTATCAAGCATTATGTTTTGAAAAGTTAACTATGGAGGGTCCTCCCATGTTTTTGGTGTGGGTGTGCTGAGAGGACTAGAAACTTGTGTCTTTATGTATTTATGTAACAAAGTGACGTTTATGTCAATAAAGTGAATGCGTTTTTATACTTTAGAAAAGTAGGTCACACTTAAATGTATTTAATAATTAAAGTTTTTAATTATTAAAAAGTGAGTTATGATGTAGACCCTTGATTTTGTAATTTAATATCAACCCTAGATTAGGTAGTTACAAAAGTTAAATATAAAACAAAGAGAGAGGACAAATGAAAATAACTCACCATCAATGAGGAGAGAGAGAAAATAGAAAAAGTGAGAAAGAAGAGATACCCTAGAGTGGGCACAAATCCCAATGCAAGGAGCATCATAGACATCGAGGCAATCTGCAATAATCCATACAATACACTGTGTAGTCCGTACATGCACAGAAATCGAGGCAAGGTACAACAGACTGACATGCCATACAACTGCATTTATTGTAGGCACCTTTGGCAAGATTCCCAAGGTAGAATTTATTGCAGAAAAAGGACAGTTCGTACAACATGTGTGGAAGAAAGTACAATCCATACAAGCACGTGTGGAGGCTGTACAACAGACTGTTCACCAATTAATTGCACAGTTTTCGAGGTATTTTCTGTTGTTGGTTCAGTTTGGTAAATTTGTCAAAGAGGGTTGAAGAAATAATTTTCCTAAGTTGTTGGAAAATTTTCTTAGTATTCTTCTTTAAATAAATTTTTCTCTTTCTAGGGTTTTCCCCAAGTTGGGTTTTTGCCCGGTCATTAGACAAAAATTATTGTGTTGATCTGCTTAAAGATTGTTTTAGTATTTGATAGAGTTTTGAAGTACATTTCAGCAGTGTGGTTTTACTTTCAAAATTTTAAGTTAAAACCCAGTTTCTGTAAATGTTTGACAGAATGTGTAAATGAGCAAATTCATTTTATTAAATTAGATTTTCTTCATGGTATCACAGCTGATGGTATCAGATCACAGTTTAATAGAGTCATACTGAAAAAGAAGTTTAGCAGGTGTTCTTTGAAGTTTCAGAAAGTGTTACATTTTTCTTCAGTTATTTTTCTTTTGGTTGCAAGATAATTTTTATGATGAACATTAGGTATGAGGATTGGTTGGATGGAGTATCCAACTACATCCCATGGAAGGTAAGAATTACTGCTGTATTGAAAGATCTTAGAGTTTGGAGTTTTATTAACAGCGTCATGACCAAGCCAACAAGTAAAGATAAGCTTGAGGAGTTTGAAGCTCATGAAGCCAAAGGCCAGACAATTATCTTGGATGGGGTTAAAGACCATCTCATACCACACTTAGCAGAAAAGAAAACTACTAAAGAAATGTGGGACACGTTGACCAAGTTGTTCGAAGCAAAGAACAAAAATCGGAAGATGGCCCTAAAAGACAAGCTACGCAACATTAAAATGAAAAATGATGAGAGTGTAGCCTCTTACTTGACTCGTGTTACACTAGTTAAGGACGAGTTGGCAACAGTAGGAGAAATCATTCCCAATTTAGAATTGGTGAGGATAGCCCTGAAGGGCTTCACCAAGAAGTGGGAGGTTTTTGCAAAGTGTATCGTGGGCAGAGAAACACTTCCAAGTTGGTCCAGATTATGGGATGATTTTACCCAAGAGGAAATTCGAGATGGGTCATAGGTTGGCCAAACTAGTGAGGATGCTGAGTAGAATGTGGCACTTGCAGCCAAATCCAAGAACAACAAGAAGAAAGATCTAAGTCAAATAAAATGTTATCATTGTGGCCAGTTAAGACTCTATGCCACGAAATGTCCTGAGAAAAATATTGTGAAGACTGAAAGAGATGTGGCAGCCTCTGCAGTTGTAGAAGATTATGCCAAGAAGTTTGAACAAGAGTTCTCTCTTGTCTCAATTGATTCCAGTGTAGGGAGTTCTACTTTTGAGCATGTCTGGGTTGTTGATAGCGGTGCAACCAGACATATGACTAGAGTCTATGACTCTTTTTAGATGATCACAATGTTGGGGCTGGGACACTTCATTCAGACAGATGTTGATAGTCCTCAGATTTCTATACAAGGGGTTGGAACAATTAGGTTCCAACTAGACCTTGAAGAATTCCTGGATATTCCTGGAGTAATGTTTGTACCTAGGATGAGAGTGAGCTAACTCTCAGTTTCATCATTCAAGGATGATGGCTATGGGATGATGATTGGGTCTGGTCATATCTTCCTGTATTGGAGAGATGAGCCAGTTGGTACCGCCATCTTATTGGGAGAGCGTAGGGACAGACTATATGTCCTGTGAGGTCATGTTGTATGACCAGGAGCAGGAGCAGGAGGATGGTTATCAAAGTTAGAAGATGAAGATGATGCCACATTTTATAGATATGAAGAGCAGAGTGACTCTCTCCTGAGCACTGGCAGGAGGCTCAACCAGTCAAGTGATGGTGCTGTTGAGCAGGTTGATGGGACTCAGGTTGAGTCTCAGGCTTCAGAGTTTCAGTTCGAGATAGAGCATCTGTTTTCGAGGATGATTCCAAAGCAAGAGGGAGCTATTGCAAGAGTCAGAGATGGAAATAGTGCTGTGGACCTTCCTCGTTAGGAGGGCGTGTTGAAAAGTTAACTCTGAAGGGTCATCCCATGTTTTTGGTGTGGGTGTGATGAGAGGACCATAAACTTTTGTCCTTATGTATTTATGTAACAAAGTGACGTTTATGTAAATAAAGTGAATGTGTTTTTATACTTTAGAAAAGTGGGTCACACTTAAATGTATTTAATAATTAAAGTTTTTAATTATTAAAAAGTGAGTTATGATGTAGACCCTTGATTTTGTAATTTAATATCAACCCTAGATTAGGTAATTGATAAAGGTAGTTACAAAAGTTAAGTATAAAACAAAGAGAGAGGACAAATGAAAATAACTCACCATCAATGAGGAGAGAGAGAGAAAATAGAAAAAGTGAGAAAGAAGAGATACCCTAGAGTGGGCACAAATCCCAATGCAAGGAACATCACAAAAATCGAGGAAGCTTGCACTAATCCATACAACAAACCGAGCAGTCCATACATGCACAAAAATCGAGGCAAGGTATAACAGACTGACAGGCTGTACAACTGCATTTATTGCAGGCACCTTTGGCACGATTCCCAAGGCATAATTTATTGCAGAAAAAGGGCAGTCTATACAACACACATGTGGCAGAAAGTACAGTCCGTACATGCACGTGTGGAGGCCGTACATCAGACTGTTCAGTAATTAATTGCACGATTTTTGAGGTATTTTCTATTGTTGGTTTAGTTTGGTAAATTTGTCAGAGAGGGTTGAAGAAATAATTTTTCTATTGATGGAAAATTTTATGAGTATTCTTCTTTCAATAAAATTCTCTTTCTAGGGTTTTCCCCAAGTTGGGGTTTTGCTTGGTGATTAGACCAAAATTATTGTGTTCATCTGCTTAAAGATTGTTTCGGTATTTGACAGAATTTTGAAGTACATTTCAGCAGTGTGGTTTTACTTTCAAAATTTTAAGTTAAAACCCTAGTTTCTGTAAATGTTTGACAGCATGTGTAAATGAGCAAATTCATTTTACTAAGTCAGATTTTCTTCATTATGTTATCAATTACTTCATCATATAAGCACAATCATCACATCAAAAAGAGACACAACAATATATGCAATGTAAGCTTTATTTATGGTAATGGAAGACTTCAATCTTCGCGATTACAATCAACATCAATTGATAAAAAGAGCACCAACTCTTATGACAGGACCTAGCCTCGTTTTCTTAGCTCCAACTAAGAAAGGGTTGAGAAGTCCAATCCTAAGGTTTTAAGACTCAGCTTGCCAATCAAGAATCACTTTAGCCACTCAATTATTTGTTGCTCATTGCCATTAACTTGTCCTTGTCATCAACCTGTCAAACCATGAAGGTTTGCTCATGTTTTCAAGGTCTGCACATGTCATCAAGGCCTGCATTTGCCATCAAGGTCTGCATATCATAAACCTCTTCTCATTAACCTATCACTCTACTGCAGCCATCAACTTGTCTCTGTCAAGTCTTTGCTTGTCAAGTCCTTCTCATGTCTTCAAGCTTCATCATGCATTGTTCATGCCAAAGCATTTGATCATGCACTATCTCTGTCTGTTCAAACCATATCAATATATCCCTTGTCACTGCCATATCAATCATAGATCTCTGTTGATGTCTTCAAGAGTCATCATTTATCATGTCCTATACTTATCATTGGTCATGTCTGTTTCCACCAAATTCGCACCTCAGGTCACGTGGCAGAAATCTTCAAGCCATTGGGTGCGAAATCTTGATCTTGACTCCTCCGTCTAGGCTCTCTCTTAGGGAAGCCAAAGGGGGTTGTCCCTAGTAAAATAAAGTATGGTATTTAATCTATAACAATAGAACGATTAGTCTAGGAGATGGGATGAAATAAAACTTTGAAACTAAGATAAATTGCAAATGATTTAAATGACTAGCATATTAAAAAAAAAATTTGTGCAACACATTAATTAACTTAAGCATAAAAAAAAATAAGGTTGCAAGATAGACCAGTGCAAATGGAGTGCTTGTGTAAAAAGGATTGCTAATGAAGTCTTGAGAAGTATTGCAGTTGTCTCAATTGGTCAGTTTTAGAATTATTAAATGAGTAATTAGGGAGTGGGTCAATTCTTGGTAAATTTTATTATAGATGTGGTAATGATCTTTATTATTATGGGGAGATGGCATTTCAGATATACCCGAGGGTACGAGGAATATGTCTGGATTTACCAAAGAGTGGCTCTCACAGTGATGTGGGCTAGATGGAGTCGCAGGGTTGTGTTCAACACTACACCAAACGAGGGTGTAGCCTAATGATGCCCCACAGTCACTTTCTAGTGGTTCTTGCTTCACTTGCAGAATTTCCCCAGAACCTTGGCAAAATCGAATGAAGTGCCAGATTTTCACTTATAGAGATTTATTGAAGTGCCACTAATTACTAGTCACTTCAATCCCTTTTTGATTGTCCACCGATCCAGCCAAAGGCCTGCAGTGGTCATAAGAGCATACGGGGAAGGAAGTTTTGTAAATTTTAAGTTTTTTAAGAACTGAGTGTGAGTTTTTAAATCTCAGTGCTGATACTCTCGTCACTGAGAATACAGCCGGATTGATTAATTTTACTTAATAAACTTGAAAGAAATTAAAAAAATTAAAGAAAACTGAAAAGAAGTGAAAAAAGTGAAATAGTGCGAATCACCCCTGGGAGGATGGGGTGTGGACACTTGGCTGCCCACTTGCTTCTCTTTTTACAATGATTTAGAAATAGGAAGCACTTGTGCTCCTTTGTAGAATAGGAAACACAAGTTTTTACAATTCAGGGCCTTAAAGAAATGGCCAATGAGAGAAGTATGAGAAGAGGGATTTTCGGTTTGACTTAGATCCTCAAAAATTCGCTAGAGTGCCTCTTTGTTCAATCAATCTCTGCTGCAAAACAATGAACAAACTTTGATCAAATATACTAGATAATCATATTAAAACATAAAAAAATTGACCAAAAGTTCAAGTACTTTAAAGATAGAAAAAATATAGATGTTAAGCTAGTATTTGCTTATGATTAGATCTAGTAAAATACTACTTTAATAATAGGATCTGAATCTTTAAATGTGCATATGTAAATCAGAATGCTAAGATATTTTCCAATATTTCAATGAGATTTAAATATGCAATAAGAACTGGTAACTAAAAATTTGAAGTTTTATGTGACGGAAAGAAAGGAGAAGAAAAATGCCCCAAAGCTTGGAAGCTTAGGAAATGGAGTTTTCCAATGGAAGGAAGAGGGATATAGATCTTCCAATGATGACACAAAGATATGGGAGAGCCAACCAAGATCCACCACTTCTTGAAGGAGATACTTGCACAACTTGAACTAAACCTTGAAAGATTTCGTTAATAACCTGAAATGCTTGCACAAGAGATTAGAAAAATATGCATACAAACAAGTAAAACATATAATTTGTTGATCTTTGCAAATAAGAAGATAAAGAGCTAAGCAAGTAAACAAACTTGGATTAGTTCTTCAACATTTATCCTACCATGCATGGTTATAACAATATACTAACAAATAATGAAATTGTTACAAGTATACCTCACACAAGAGAATAGATCATCCACACATTGATACCCTACACAAGTATTGTCAATGCTTCCTCCAAGGTTCAAGAATGGGTTCCAAGTTTCCATATGTAAGAGGACCATCATCTCCATGCAAGTATGAGGGCTTCAAATTTTGTGGGCTTCAACACACCATGACCACGTTTCATATGAAGTTGTTCAATCAAATGACCATAGTATGGGTCATTTGGGTCAATCATAAACACAACCAACATGGGTTCCATTATTGTGCAAGAGGTCTTCAAGATCCACGTTACCATATATGAGAGCATCATCATGGGATCCATACAAAAGGCATCAAGATCATCCCTTAGGACTTCATCATAACACACAAGAACCATGTACATCAAACATGTCAACTAAGAGTAGGGCTCCACCATGTAATGCAAAGTATATCATGTGTGTGGGCTCCAAGTATGAGGGCTTCTTCAAATGCTTTCAATAACTTCTTCATCATGTGCATGGGCTTCTCAAACCATCTCAACCACACAAGAGGGCCTCTAAGGGTCAAGATCCATCATGTTACCTCCTGTGGGGTTGCCAAGCCTTCTCCTAAGGTGCCATGACCCTATCAAAGAATGAATGACCACAGAATGGGTCATTGATGCTTCTTCAACCCATCAAGGGCTTCTCTATCGTTGTAATGTTCCGTTTTTGATAAATAGGGAATTGACCGAGGACCTTTAATACTGAGAGCATATTAGGACAATTATTCAGCCATTAATATAGTACAAAGGGCCATCAGAATTATTATCATAAAGCATGCAGAGCATGTAGGCCTTACTTCTTTAGTCTTAAAAGTCAACGAGAAATTAGAATTGCATGCATGCAAAAGTAAAGCACAAACCCTAAAAGTGACATGCAAACCCTAAAAGTACATGCTAAGCTATTTAAGAAGGGTTATTGGACCAAAGAAGATATCTATGATTATTGTTGATTGATTTTGGAGCTTTGAGCAGCAACACCGTGTGTAGCCGCAATAGTTGGGGTTGAAGACGACGTCTTCGGCTAGCGAGGGTTCAATAGTGAGATATCTGCCCTAGTCTCTTTGGGATAGACCATCCAGGTTTATCAACGACATTCACCGTATACATCAGTGTTCAGGATCCACCACACTCAGAAGGATTACTGATTTGCAGGTTCACATTTTGCAGTTGGGGATTTAGCTGGATACCCCAAAGTATTCACTGGGTCTCTGATTTCTAGTTTATCTCCCGCATGCCAGCTTCTTCTTCTTCAGCAAGGTCATTCCATTGCATTATGTGGTTCCCAGTTCTTCGTTTGCTCATTCTAAGGAGCTATTAGCAGATCAGAGGGATTTGAGGGCGTGAACACCAAATTGCCAGTTCAATTCGCTAGGGTACTTAGAGAGGCCAAATCTTCCGCATGCTTCGGCCATTCTCTTCAGGAGGGGAAGACCATCAGCTCTGCAAAGTTTCGAGGGTATTTGACCTCTCCTCCTACAAAAACGTCACCTTCAGTCTGGAGGGTGCTTACGGTACAATGGGGCGGTGACACCAGAGGAAAGAAGCACTACTAGCCCACCTATCCGGATCTTTATGCATGCAGCTATCTCTGGAGTCATTATCAGCCAGGATATCAGTGGTAAGTGTTAATTTCTCTCTGCAAACCCTAGCCCTAATTCAATTACATTTTAGGGCATTTTTGCATGCACAGTTATTTCGTATCTTTGTATAAGATTGAGTGTGCGAGTCAGCACTACAATAGAACATTAGAGAATATCAGTATTTGGGATATTACAATCGTCCACAAGGGCTTCAGAATCATCACCAAGATCTTCATCAACATCAATAGGGTCTTTAGCATCATCAACAAAGTAGTGCTTCCAAGATCCAACCTTTTGGGTACAAGGACCTTGTCAATTGGATGCAGGGCTACACAAGGTGCTCCAAGGCACAACCCATCTTTGTATAGGCTCCAAGGCACTGGATGTGAGGGTGCTAGGATCATCCATACCTGTGCATTGCAAGATGTACTTGGTGGCATTAATGACTACCTGTGAGGCCACTGCAAGTCCCGTGTTGGCATCAATGTCAATTCAATCAACGGTTTTGGAGTTACCATTTACTGATGTGGGTTGTTTGACAATTGCTCTCCAATGTTTGAGGGTGCCACTGCCTATGTCGACTGCTTTGACGGTGCCGCTTGCCTCCTTGTGACTGCCGTGGACTGTTTGGACTGTTTGGGAGGGCCATTACCTGTGTGGACTGTTCTAAGGGTGCCATTTATCCCCTTGTGACTTTCGCTGCCTATTAATGTCTGTTTGTGGCTGCCGCTACCTTGCTAAGGTTTGTTTTTAGGCCTGCGTTGTCTTCCCGTGGGTGCCACTGCTTGTTGAAGGCTGTTGTGTGGCTGCCGCTACCTTGTTAAGGCTTCTGCTACTTGTTCCAAGTTGTTTGGGTCTGCCATGTGTTATCACCAACCTTGTAGTTGCCTATGTGAGGTGGATCTAGGATGGATGGTAGAGGGACAGACAACTAGGGAGGTGGAACCAAGACTGCCTAGACTCCCAAATGGATGGTTGTCACGCCAATCAAGGCAGTTTTCTCTTTATGTTATCTAAGTCCAAGACAACAACGAGGGAGACCCAGAACTACTCCTGACAGGAGAGATCGGACCTAGACACCAGATCAGATCAAGTAGGGTTGAGGTACGTAAGCTGTAAGGTGATTGAAGACTCTAGATCTATGGGAGATGTTACCAGGTGCGCCAAGGCTTTGGATCAGGGTTTTGGAAGTGTTAAGTTCAATCCAAAGTGGAACCAAGGTAACTTATGGGGTGGATACAAGATTAGGGGTAGAGGTACTAGTAACTGATGAAGATAACCGCTGCCTTGGGAAACATAACCAATGCAGGGTGAGTAAGGACAGAGCTGAGACTATCTAGTACCAAAGGGATAGACTCAATGAAAGATGTGACAATGTAAAAGTACTTGAGTCATCAAAGAAAAGTCAACTTTCAGGGAAAAGAGGTCAAAAGAGGGCTAGCGCTAGGCTTGGAGATCAGTGCTTGTTGGGCCTTGGGCAATGGAGTCAGTATCTGCATAGCGTTAGAGTGAAACCACTTGGGATATGCCCTGATCTATGGACCCAGAAAAGTGTTTGGGCCGGAAAATTCAGTTTGCAAGGGGAAACCAGTAGGAGGGCTAGCGTGGGTTTGGAGGGACAGATCCTCAGATCTAGGACAATTTGGGAGGCATCAGCTCAGCGTTGGAGGAGAAATGGGATGTGGATGACCTGATCTACAAACCCAAGTTGGAAAAATGCAGAAAAAATAAGATCCGGAAAAGTCAGAAAATGACTAGGATTGCTAAGGTGTTGAAAGTTAGTTTCTCAGATCTAGGGCCACCTAGCAGCAACTAGCTCAGCGTTGGAGGTGTTTTGGAATGAGGAGGACCCAATCCACAAACCTAAGTGATTATTTTCCAGAAAAAGTCAGATCTAGAAAAGTCAAAATTTCATTAGGGGCGCTTGGGTTTAAACAGTCAGTTTTTTAGAACTAGGGCAAACCAACCAATTTTTGGTCAACGTTGAGGATGAATTAGTGAGAGGGATGCCCGATCTACAAAACCCAACAGTGGTTTGTCCAATGATCGAACAGCTCCCTGATTAAGTATTTTTGGATTTTTTAAATATTTTGGAGTTTTCAGTAAATTGAAAAAAAGCAGGTACAATGGATTGAGATCATGGAAGAAAAGAACCAACCTGTAGATCTTACTTAGAAAACCTTGTAGATGCCTTGATGATGATGATCCCTACCATCCCGATCAATTTGAGAAGCTTGAAGCGTATTCTATGTCCAGTGTTTTCCTGAGGAAGTCAATGCGCGCTCTCCTGCACAACAAATGTCAACCATATCAGATTTGCTGTGACATGAGAAAGAAGCTATATGCTGCAGAAAAATAGCAAGAAGAAATCATAGGTCACCACAACACTAATGAAAACTCCCTAATAAAAAACGAAGACAATCCAAGCGAGTTGAGGTCCCCTTGCAAAAATGCCCAAGCTGAAGTCGTCCTCCTGTAGACAAGACAATCATCCCCCCCAAAATATAGATCTCATAACAATTTCCCGAATGCTAGGAAGCAAAAGAATTTTCAATCACCATTTAAGAAAATCAGTCGCAAAGGAGATCCAAGAAAATATCCACAAGAAAAGTTTTCTATTATCCAGATCCAAGAGCCAAAGTCCCCCTACAAATGAGAAGCTCTCTCCTTTAAATAGAAATGAGAGAACCAAAATCCTAACCACTTTCAAAACGAGTGGCTAAGATTAAAAGATATAAATGTTCTAATCAATGGATGAGATGAGCTCAACATACAATACATGAATCAATATAACCATGAAGTACCAAAGTGGACTAAATCACCCATAAAGAGGGCACCCCACTAAACAAGAAATAAATGAAGCACATGGTGGGTCCATGGAGTGTTAACTAAGTCCCTCTGGGTGCCCCATGGCACAATAACATAATATAATATTTTAATTTTTTGAGTTTGTGCCTCCTTGAGGAAATCGTGAGCCTCCCAAAAGCTCCATAAAATAATATAAAAATGCCCCCAAAAAAGATGTGGGCCTAATCAGGTGATGCAACTGTTGGAGAAGGTGCGGAGGACATCACACTCATCATCAGGACTCATCCCATGTCATTTCCTTGCCTCAGTAGCCCAAATCGATTCCTTCAATAGCCATTTAATCATTTTTTAATCTACCTCGAGAAACGTGAACCTGCCAAAACAGCCTTCTAGGGTGCTTGCGTTGTCAAACTGAGCCCACCAAGCTATCTAGGATGGGGATACTATAGTACAATCAAGTGGCTGCACCCCTACGCCCCATACAATGCTCTAGGAGATCCCAATAAAACATCTCCCTGCTCAGACACATTATCATGTGAAGCAAAACTGCATCAAAAAGGTAAAATGAGCATGATCATCTTTGCAAGTGCCTGAAACTGAAGATAAGTTATCTCACTAGACTCAGAGAGTCCAAATCCATCTAGGGTGCATACTTATAACCCTACCATGCCTCTGCCTGATCATCAACAATATCCAATAGACAATATAATCACTTGTAAATGACCAGATACCAATAATATAACTCAGGCTACCACCCATCTGCTGCAAGTGTTACAAGGCTAAGACATGCTCTACAAATCATTTAAGTAACATTTATAACAAGTAGCAGTCACCTCACTGGCAGTACATCAACCAAATACATATATAGGGTTTTACTTATTATTACTTAGACCAGACTTTTAGGACTATACTCACTTCATAGTTGTAGTCAATTTGCTAGTGAAGGGTGAAGGATGAAATTGAAAAGGCTAGGGTAAAGGATGACTTAGCAACTTAACATCATGACACTTTGGATATGGGAAGGGGATACTCACTATAACCATATGTTAGACAAACAACAACACAAGGAATGGCAGTGCCTCACAAATGGTTGAGTTGTTCAGAGAGTGCGTATTCAACTTACGCATCATGTCTACATCAAGTTTGATCCAGGTTCATTAGGACCATCAATTTTATTTCCATGGCCTTTTTGGCCTATATGACTTTTGGGAACATTACCAGTGCTTAAAAGCACAGCTAACTACAACTTTCATCTGGGACATATTCAAATTTATAAGGTCAACAATATTTTGATATAGCATATATTTAACCATTGCTTTTGAGACCTTTTCTTATACCCTTCATGGAGTATTTTAGCATTTCATTGCTCTCGCCCTTTGCTCGTATATGTAAGAAACACATTTTAGAATTTACATTTTCCATGGGCGCATATATAAACATTTCCAATACAAGTAGTACATGAGCTTTCAGTTTTAACCAACAACATCTCAAGTGACTAGGGGGAGTTCTGCACAGTGCCAAACACCGGGACAATTGACCAGAATGATTTAAGCATACAATCCAACTCACCAAAGGCAAGTTCTGTCACCAACTCAGAGCCGAGACACACTATAAACAGGGAGATTTGTCCAACAAAGGTTCTAGTGAGGAAAATTCAAAGACCATCAGCTCAGCGTTGGAGGGGAAATGGGATGGGGATGACCTGATCTACAAACCCAAGTTAGAAAAATGCCAAAAAAATCAGATCTGGGAAAAAGTCAGAAAAATGCCAAAAAAATCAGATATGGGAAAAAGTCAGAAAAATGATGAGAAATGCTAGGATCTCGGAAGACAATTTCTCAGATCTAGGGTCACCTGTCAGCCTTTAGCTCAGCGTTAGGGGTGAATTGGTGAGAGGGAGACCTGATCTACAAAACCCAGCAGTGGTTATTCTAGAGATCGAGCGGTTTATTTTTTAGTATTTTTTGTTTTTTATTATTTATGGATTTTTCAGAAAAATGAAGAAAAGCATGTGTCAATGGGTTGAGATCCGAAAGAAAAGAACTAATCTGTATATCTTACCTGGAAATCCTTGTAGATTCCTTGAAGGTGATGATCCCTGCTATCCCGATCAATTTGAGAAGGCCTGTGTGATTTCTAAGCCCAGCGTTTTGCTCCAAGTGACCAATGCGTCCTCTCTCCTGCCAAACAAACGTCAACAATATCAGATTTGCAGTATCACGAAAGAAAAGCTAGATCTACAGAAAAGTATGTTATCACATATATAGTAGCCAGGCTACCATATTCTATTTTTCAGACACAGTACATTTTTCAGCCAGATCTCTTACATATGAGATACTGAGATGAGCTGTTTTGATGGATCATTTTTGTATCAGTGGACTATTGTACTCTCCCATGTCAAGACTGAGTCGTAGGACACTCAGATTTGAGGACCGATGTAGCCATTTATGTTATTTCAGAGCAGTCATGGATGCCCAGTGTTATATTAGTTCTTTCTCATTGGATAGATGGTGTTTCAGATGGATTTTATTGCATGGTTATGGCTCAACATTTTATATTGTGTTATGGTTATTGTTGCTCTTATACTGATTCTTATGACATATACTAACTTGTGGTATCAGGATCTGGCGGTCATAATTATATGGACTTGGCTGTATCTTGTACTATGTATTGATGTCCTTGCTTAGACTTGGAAGTTCTTGATTTATACTTATTGGTTTTGCCCTCCTTAGGGAGAATAGAGGTAGTCATTCCCACCATTGTTTTGGCTTGCTAGTGTTGGCTCCATCATTTATTGTCTTCATCCATCCATTACCTTCCAGTTTAGTTTTCAACCCGACTGACTTCTTGACTTATGGCATGGAGGATCTTTTTCCCCACTAGAACCTTTGTTGGACAAGCCTCCCTGTTTATGTTGAGTCTTGGCTCTGAGTTGGTGACAGAACTTTCCTTGGTAAGTTGGATTGTATGCCTAAATCATTCTGGTCGGTTGTCCCGATGTTTGGCATTGTGCAGAACTCCCTTTAGTCACTTGAGATGTTGTTGGCTAAAACTGAAAGCTCATGTACTACTTGTATTGAAATATTGAATATGCACCCATGGAAAATGAAAATTATAAAACTATGTTTCTTAACATATGTAAAAAGAGCAAGAGCAATGAAATGCTATAATACTCCTTGAAGAGTATAAGAAAAGGTCTAAAAAAGCAATGGTTTAAAATATCCAAAAATTGCTAACCTTATTAAAATAATTATGTCCTGGATGAAAGCTGCGATTAGCTGTGCTTTTAAGCACTGTTGAAGTCCCAAAAGGGTCATATAAGCCAAAAATGCCATGGAATAAAATGTGATCTTAATGAATTTGGATCAAGCTTGATGTAGACATGATGCCTAAGTTAAATAAGCACTCTCTAAACAACTCACCCATCTGTGAGGCACTGCCATTCCTTGTGTTGTTGTTTGTCCAACATGGATTATAGTGAGTTTTGCCTTTCCTTATCCAAAGTGTCATAATGTTGAGTAGGAAGTCATCCTTTGCCTTAACCTTGTCTTTTTCACCTTTCACCCTTTACTAGCAAATTGGCTACCGCTATGAAGTGAGTATAGTCTTGAAAGTCTAAGTCTGAGTAATAATAAATAAAGCCTTATATATGTATTTGTTGATGTACCGCCAGTGAAATGAATGCTAATTGTTGTGATTGTTACTTGAATGAGTTGTAGAGCATGGTTTAACCTTTTAACACTTGCAGCAGATGGATGTATTCTGGGTTATTCTGGGTATCTGATCAGTTATAAATGGTTATATTGTTTGTTTGATGTGATTGATGGTCAGATAGATACTTATGAGGGGTATGAGTATACACCTTAGATGGATTTGGACTCTTTGAGTCCAATGAGAGTTTATTTCCAGTTCTGGGCACTTGCAGATATGATTAGGCTCATTCTGCCTTTCTGATGCAGTTTTTCTTCACAGGTTGATATGTCTGAGTAGGGAGATGTTTTAGTTGGATCTCCTAGGGCATTGTATGGAACATAGGGTTGTAACCACTTGTTTGTACCATAGTACCCCCATCCCAGAGAGCCTAGTGGGCTCAGTTTGACAACACAAGCACCCTAGGAGGTTGTTTTGGTAGGTTCACGTTTCCCGAGGCAGATTAAAAAATGATTAAATGGCTATTGAAGAAATCAATTTGGGCTACTGAGACAAGGAAATGACATGGGGTGAGTCATGATGATGAGAGTGATGTCCTCCACACCTTCTCCAGCAGTTGTAGTTCTTAATTGGGCCCACACCTATTTTTGGGCATTTTTTAATTATTTTTTGGAGCTCTTTTTGGAGGCTCACGATTTCCTCAAGGAGACACAAATGTCAAAGAATTAAATTGTTATATTATTTATTGTGCCATGGGGGCACCCAAAGGGAGTTAGTCAAACACTCCTTGGACCCACCATGTACTTTCATTTATTTCTTGTTGAGTGGTTCACCTTTATTTGGGTGGTTTAGTCCACTTTGGTAAATTATGGTTATATTGATCCATGTGTTGTATGTTGAGCTCATCTCAACCATTGATTAGAACATTTCATCTTTTAATCTTAGTCGCTCGTTTTGAAAGTGGTTAGGATTTGGTTCTGGTTGAGGTTCTCTCATTTCTATTTAAGAGAGAGAGCTTCTCATTTGTAAAGGGTCTTTTGCTCTTGGATCTGAATAATAGAAAGACTTTTTCTGTGGAAATTTTTCTGGATTTGCTTTGCATTTGATGTGCTCAAATGGTGATTAGCTTGTCTTCAGCTTACTAGTATCGTGGAAATTTTCGTGAGATCTATTTTTTTCGTGGCTATCATTGTTTTGTCTACAGGAGGGCGTTTTGGCTGGAGTGTTTTTGTAGGGGGACCTCAACTTGCTCGGTTCTCTTCGTCTTGGATCAGGGTGTTTTCATTAGTTTCATTGCAATCTATGATTACTCCATTTTACTATTTTGTAGCATTCAGTTTCTTTATTTTGTATGTGCAAATCTGATATGGTTGACGTTTGCTCATGCAGGGTAGGGGGCGCTTTGATGGCTTGGAGCTTGCATATGCCATAGAAATCACGTGGATCTTCCAGGATTGATAGAGATAGCTAGGATTGTCACTGTTACAGAATTCTACAAGCTTATCTTGGTAAGATCCACATGTAAGTTCTTCTTTTCTGATCTTATTCCATTGTACCTTGCTGAAATTTAACTATTTTTCTGAAAACTCCTAAACCATAAAAACCTAAAAAATCAAATAATCAGGGAACCGTCCGATCTTTTGCCAAACCATTTCTGGGTTTCATAGATCGGGCCTCCCCTTAACTAAATCAACTGGAATGCTGGTCAAATTCCTCATAGATTGACCTAGATCTGCTTTTTCAGCAGAAAACTACATAACCCCCACTGAAAAAATTGACCTGCTAAGGTTTTGAGTTTTTCTGATTTCTGACTTCACAGACGGATAGATCGGGTCTTGGGCAGTCCAAATCAACCCCAACGCTGTCAAGAGGCTCAACAGTTTGATCGGGATCTAAAAAATAGACTGAAACTGCCCTAGCGCCCTCATTGAAAATTGGCCTTTTCTGGAAGTAGGTTTTTCTGAAATTTGACATGATAGGTTGATAGATCGGGTCCCAAGCATCCCAGAACACCCTCAACGCTATGCTAATTCATCCTGGTTTGCCCTAGATATGAAAAAATCAGTTTTCAGCCTCCTATCCCCATCATCAGATTTTGACTTTTCTAGATCTGATTTTCCTGCTGTTTTCCTGATTTGGGCTTGTAGATCAGGTCTCCCTGATCTCTTCTCATCCTCAACGTTGAGCCATCAGCCTTTCGGTACCCCCTAAAGCTTCAGATTTGTCTTCCTAGGCCCTAGCGCTAGCTATCTACTGAGCTGGATTTCCTGTACCTTGGCTTTTCTGGACCAATTGCTTTCTGGTTTCGTAGATCAAGGTGTTTCCCAAGTGGGTTTCTTGAAACGTTGTCTTACTGCTAACTCCATTGCCCAATGCATACAAAGCACTGATCTCCAAGATAGCGCTGCCCTTAGGCTCTTAGCCTTTGCCATTTACCAACATTCACTGATAGCTCAAACAACTTTTACTGAGTCTGGTTTCTAGGTACTGGATAGTCCCAACTCTATTCATGCTTGCCCTGTTATAGTTACGTGTCCCAAGACAGTTGCTAGTACCTAAACCCTAGAGCTAGGGTTCCCATTCACCTTACACCTTAAGTACCCTGAAGCCCCATCTGATCTTCTTCTGGTGTCTAGGTTTGATCTTCCTTGTCGAGAGCAGATCCGAGTCTCCCCCATTGTTGTCCTGGACTAGGATAACCTAAAGTGAAGGCTGCCTTGATTGGCATGACAACCATCCATTTGGGAGTCTAGGCAGTCGTGGTTCCACCCCTTAGTTGCTTGCCCCTTTACCATCCATTTTGGATCCACCTCAAGCAGGCAACTACAAGGCGGGTGATAATAAAGTAACAAGATGTAATCATAGATCACAATGAAACTAATGAAAACCCCCTGATACAAGACGAAGCCAATCCAAGCAAGTTGAGGCCCCCCTGCAAAAACGCCCAAGATGAAGTCACCCTCCTGTAGACAAGACAATGATCCCCAAAAAATACAGATCTTACACAAATTTTCCAAATGCTAGGAAGCAAAAGACTTTCCAATCACTATCTAAGAACACCAAATGCAAAGGAGATCCAAAAAATATCCACAAGAAAGTTTTTCTATTAATCAGATCCAAGAGCCAAAGACACTTAACAAATGAGAAGCTCTCTCCTTTAAATAGAAATGAGAGAACCAAAATCCTAACCACTTTCAAAACGAGCGGCTAAGATTAAAAGATATAAATGTTCTAATCAATGGTTGAGATGAACTCAACATACAATACATGGATCAATATCACCATAAAGTACAAAAGTGGACTAGATCACCCATAAAGAGGGTACCCCACTCAACAAGAAATAAATGAAGCACATTGGGTCCATGGAGTATTAACGAATTCCCTATGGGTGCCCCATGCCACAATAAAATAATATAATATTTTAATTTTTTGACTTTGTGCCTCCTTGAGGAAATTGTGAGCCTCCCAAAAGCTCCAGAAAATAATATAAAAATGACCAAAAAATAGGTGTGGGCCCAATCAGGTGTTGCAACTGTTGGAGAAGGTGCGGAGGACATCACACTCATCATCATGACTCATCCCATGTCATTTCCTTGCCTCAGTAACCCAAATCGATTCTTTCTATAGCCATTTAATCATTTTTTAATCTCCCTCAGGAAACGTGAACCTGCCAAAACAGCCTACTAGATTACTTGTGTTGTCAAACTGAGCCCACCAAGCTCACTGGAATGGGGGTACTATTGTACAATCAAGTGGCTGCACCCCCTATGCCCCATACAACGCCCTAGGAGATCCAATAAAAACATCTCCCTGCTTAGACACATCATCAAGTGAAGCAAAACTGCATTAGAAGGGTAAAATGAGCTTGATCATCTCTGCAAGTGCCCGAAACTGAAAATAAGCTATCTCACTAGACTCAGAAAGTCCAAATCCATCTACGGTGCATACTCATACCCTTTCCAGGTCTCTCCCTGATCATCAACAATATCCAACAGACAAAGTAATCACCTGTAAATGACCAGATACCAATAATATAACTTAGACTATCATCCATCTGCTGCAAGTGTTACAAGGCTAAGACATGCTCTACAAATCATTTAAGTAACAATCATAACATGAAGAAGTCACCTCACTGGCGGTACATCAACCAAATACATATATAGGGTTCTATTTATTATTACACAGACCAGACTTTCAGGACTATACTCACTTTATAGTTGTAGTCAATTTGCTAGTGAAGGGTGAAGGTTGAAATTGACAAGGCAAGGGTAAAGGATGATTACCAACTTAACATCATGACACTTTGGATATGGAAAGGGAATACTCATTATAACCACATGACGGACAAACAACAACACAGGGAATGGCAATGCTTCACAAATGGTTGAGTTGTTCAGAGAGTGCTTACTCAACTTAGGCATCATGTCTACATCAAGTTTGATCTAGGTTCATTAGGACCATCAATTTTATTTCCATGGCCTTTTTGGCATATATGACCTTTTGGGGACTTCACCAATGCTTTAAAGCAGAGCTAACTGCAGCTTTCATCCAGGACATATTCAAATTTACAAGGTCAGCAATATTTGGATATAGCATATATTAACCATTGCTTTTGGGACCTTTTCTTATACCCTTCACGGGGTGTTTTAGCATTTCATTGCTCTTTCCCTTTGCTCACATATGTTAAGAAACGCATTTTAGAATTTACAATTTCCATGGGTGCATATATAAACATTTCCAATACAAGTAGTACATGAGATTTCAGTTTTAGCCAACAACATCTCAAGTGACTAGGGGGAGTTCTGCACAGTGCCAAACATCGGGACAACTGACCAGAATGATTTAAGCATACAATCCAATTCACCAAAGGCAAGTTCTGTCACCAACTCAGAGCCGAGACACACTATAAATAGGGAGGTTTGTCCAACAAAGGTTCTAGCGAGGAAAGGTCCTCCATGCCATAAGTCAAGCAGTAAGTTGGGTTAAAAACAAAACTGGAAGATAATGGATGGGTGAAGACAGTGAAAGATGAAGCCAACACTAGCAAGCCAAGGAACGGTGGGAATGACTACCTCTATTCTTCCTAGGGAGGGTAAAACCAATGAGTATAGATTAGGAACTTCCAAGTCTAAGTAGGGACACCAATACATAATACAAATACATCCAAGTCCATATATTTATGACCGCCAGATCATGACACTAAATGCTAGTATATGTCACAAAGATGAGTATAAGAGCAATGATAACCATAACACAATACAATAAATGCTGAGTCATAACCATGCAAATAATCCATATGGATCATCATCTGTCCAATGAGAAAACACTAGAACCAATCCGGGCATCACTAGCTGCTTTGCAAATGACTGAATGGCTACATCAGTCCTCGAATTTGAGTGTCCTGAGACTCAGTCTTGACATGGGAGAGTATAATAGTCCACTAACAAAGTAATGATTTGTCAAAACTGCTAATCTTAGCATCTCATATGTAAGAGATCTGGCTAAAAAATGTACTGTATCTGAAAAATAGAATATGGTAGCCTGGCTACTATATATGTGATAACATTTGGCTCCAGCTGGGATAAGTGCTCTGCTGAAAAGAGCACTTGAGAATCTTTGAATCTCTGGTCCTCGTACTCTGCTTCTCGCATCCTCGATAAATCCTTCCAGCTCTCCAACTGCTACCAAAATGTCACTGACTACCTGCAGCATGTCCAGAGCTATACCAAACTCACAGACCGGTCGTCAGAACAATATGTGGATACAAATAAAGTATTGAAAATAAGCATGCATAAAACTGAAAAGTAGAAAATAAATCTAATCTATAACCATAACTTTCAAGAAAAGTTTGATTTTTTTATTGTGTAGGAATAAAAAGAAAATAAACTCAAGACTAAACTAAGAGCTTCAAAAGCAAGCTTCAGGCAAAGATGCAAAATTCTACGTTACACTACTGCCGAGGAAAGGCTAATTCATGTCCTACTTACTCTAACCTAACCAATTAGCCAAGTGCTAAGTAAAATGATAGATCCAATGTAACCACTTGATAAAATGATCGATTGTTCTTTCTTTATAGTTAATGACCCAACAAGCCAGAGATGATTTAGTAGCAATGTATATGAGAATTGAAACCATTCTAACTTGTTGTTTGAAATTCAAAGAAATATCTGGAATGACATCATGCCAAGGCTGAAATTGACTTTTTAGAAACTTATCCATCAAGATACTGATAGGATCATAAAAGGTATGTGAGTTCGTACTTGATGGAAGAAGGCAATATGATTCATGATTCAACCATTCCAAATAGTTCTTTGTTTTCTCCTCTACCTTACTAGGACATTCAATTCTATTTACTCCAGAAGAAATGGGAGAATCAAATAGGGACAAGTTGCAATGTAATGAAATTGTGAATGAGATCAAGCCCATTTGTTGTTTAAAAATGGAGAAAAGATGAAATTGATTTTTATACACCTTCTCCAACCATCCATAATACAAATTTACAAATTGAAAAAAATTATTCATTACAGATGACTAAGAAGAGATATGTAGTGCCTTTTACCCAATTACATGATAATGCTTAAACTCTTGATTAAAGATTTCGAAAGTGACAACTTGATTAAAAGATGAACCCATACAAGAAGACTTGAAAAGTTGGGATGAGAGGGTGGATTGAAAATTTTCTCCCAGACTTGGAATAATTTATCTCGGAATTTGATGAGAGGAAAGAGCTTTCAAATTAATTCTAGGAGTGATTTCAAGATTCGAAACAAGGTCAGTATTCACACATTGAACCAACATATTCTGATTAAGGATTGGATGAAGAATTCTATTGATACTATCAGGACAAGGCTCCTCATTGCAATGTTTTTGATCAAGTTCACTTATTATTGTATCATCATGAGATTGTTCTTCTTTAGGCTCTAGATAAGGAAAAACATCAATAAGTTCGGTTTCAATTTCCCTATCACTCTTACAGGCGTGCTCTTCAATCACAATATGACCACAAGATTGCTCTTCAACAGAAGTTTGATTGATTTCAACAAAGTCTAAATCCAGATTCAGATGGCTTGAATATCGACTCAAATTATCGTCAATTAGGCAATGACTATCGAGTTGCTTTTCTAAAGGCTCTTTAATGGACTCACAAATGGAAGGCTCAACTATGAATGTTTCTTGATTGTTAGGTTCCCTTCCACGGATTAAATCGAAGATTTGCTCTGTGACTGCTTCAAGTAATAATAACAGAGTATCTTGTATGATTTGATTGATATCCCTCTTAATTTTAGCATGAGGATTTGAAACATTATCCTCAAAGTACTCTGTAACATTCTTATGGATTGCAGGCACACTCATAATTTGGAACATTTCAGGACAGTAGTGATCCAAATGAGAAAGCAAATTGCCAATATACTGATTATAATCATTGCTAGATTCACACTCTAAAGAATCATCAATGTTCCTACCCCACTTATCTATTAGATTTGTGAACATGTCATACCCAGTGATGGATTCTGGTGCTAAATGATCAAATCATAGTTGAACATCCCCTTGCAAGGATTCTCCTAAGGCTTGCATAAAAACATCTTCATTGTCCGCACCTCTAATTTCCATGTAATCCCAGAGAATGTCCAAATGACTTTCAATAGATATATCATTATTTCCACTAAACTGGGGCAACCTCTTGGTGTAATCATTTGGCATAGGATGAGGTGCTCTCAGTATTTTAGAAAAGTCAAAAGGAGACTGTTTGTCTTGTTTTTTAACAACTCTGGTTAATTGGCTATAAGGCTTTGAGTGGGATTGACTTCTAGGTTCATGTCGACTTACAGGTCCACTCGAGATTGTTAGGAAATCTTTATTGCATGGGTGAGGAAGTTGGTGGGCAACATAAATATTGGGATAACTAGATTCATACCCATAGTCATGCTCGAGATCATCCTCAAACCTGTAGTCTGACCTCCATCTATCCCTTTCGTTTATTTGTCTTGTAGTTTCAATCATGTTTTTGGTTAATTCCTTCATGTGCTTTAAAAATACATCTGAATTCATTATGATTTATGGGATGGGTTCACTTCTCAGTGGAGTCGCGTTGTGGAGTTGCCAGGTGAACGAATTGCCGTGTTCACCAACGGATAATGTCGTAGGAGAGGTGAGGTATGTCGAACCAAGGTAGGACTGTATCTCTTCGGTAACGACGCCAAAATGTTATCACCAACCTTGTAGTTGGATATGTAAGGTGGATCCAGAATGGATGATAAAGGGACAAGCAACTAAGGAGGTGGAACCAAGACTGCCTAGACTCCCAAATGGATGGTTGTCACGCAAATCAAGGCAGCCTTCACTTTATGTTATCTAAGCCCAAGACAACAAAGGGGGAGACCCGGATTTGCTTCTGATAGGAAAGATCAGACCTAGACACCAGATCAGATCAATAAGACTTGAGGTACGTAAGGTGTAAGGTAATTGGAGACCTTAGATCTATGGACAGTGTCACTAAGTGTGCTAGGGCTTTGGATAAGGGTTTCAGACAAATGAGGGTTGATCCAAAGTGGAACATAGATAACCTAAGGGGGTAAATATTAGATCTAGGGTTGAGGTACTAGCAACTGATGAGGATATCCGCTGCCTTGGGAAACATGACCAATGTAGGGAGGGAAATGACAATGTTGGGGCTATCTAGTACTGATGGATAGACTTGATGATAGATATGACAATATCAGAGATCCCAAGTCATCAAGGAAAGATCAGATTGCAAGGAAAAGAGGTCAAAGAGGGGCTAGCACTAGGGTTGCAGATCAATGCCTATTGGACCTAGGGTAATGGAGTCAGTGTATGCCCAACGTTGGAGTGGACCCACCTGGGAAATGCTCTGATCTATGGATCCAGAAGGTTATTAGGCCGAAAAATTCAGTCAACAGGGGAAACCAGCAGTAAGGTGGTTAGCGCTAGGGTTTGGAGAGGCAGATCCTCAGATCTAGAAAAATTCAAAGACCATCAACTCAATGTTGGAGGGGAAATGGGATGGGGATGACCTGATCTACAAAACTAAGTCAGAAAAATGACAAAAAAATCAGATCTGGGTAAAAGTCAGAAAAATGATGAGAAATGCTAGGATCTCAGAAGACAGTTTCTCATATCTAGGAACACCTGTCAACCTTTAGCTCAACGTTAGGGGTGAATTGGCGAGAGGGAGACCCGGTCTAAAAAACCCAGCAGTGGTTTGTCCAGAGATCGAGCGGTTCATTTTTTAGTATTTTTTGTTTTTTATTATTTATAGATTTTTCATAAAAATGAAGAAAAGTATGTGTCAATGGGTTGAGATCTGGAAGAAAAGAACTAACCTGTAGATCTTAGCTGGAAATCCTTGTAGATGCCTTGAAGGTGATGATCCCTGCTATCCCGATCAATTTGAGAAGACTTGTGTGATTACTAAGCCCAATGTTTTGCTCCAAGTGACCAATGCGCCCTCTCTCCTGCCAAGCAAACGTCAACAATATCAGATTTTCCGTATCACGAAAAAAAAGCTAGATCTACAGAAAAGTAACAAGATGTAATCATAGATAACAATGAAACTAATGAAAAACCCCTGATACAAGACGAAGCCAATCCAAGCGAGTTGAGGCCCCCCTGCAAAAACACTCAAGATGAAGTTGCCCTCCCATAGACAAGACAATGATCCCCCCAAAAAATATAGATCTCACACAAATTTCCCAAATGCTAGGAAGCAAAAGACTTTCCAATCACCATCTAAGAACACTAGATGCAAAGGAGATCCAAAAAATATCCATAAGAAAATTTTTCTATTAATCAGATCCAAGAGCCAAAGACCCCCTTACAAATGAGAAGCTCTCTTCTTTAAATAGAAATGAGAGAACTAAAATCCTAACCATTTTCAAAAACGAGTGGCTAAGATTAAAAGATATAAATGTTCTAATCAATGGTTGAGATGAGCTCAACATACAATACATGGATCAATATAACCACAAAGTACCAAAGTGGACTAGATCACCCATAAAGAGGGTGCCCCATTAAACAAGAAATAAATGAAGCACATGGTGGGCCCATGGAGTGTTAACTAACTCCCTATGGGTGCCCCATGGCACAATAAAATAATATAATAGTTTAATTTTTTAACTTTGTACCTCCTTGAGGAAATCGTGAGCCTCCCAAAAGATCCAGAAAATAATATAAAAATGCCCAAAAAATAGGTGTGGGCCCAATCAGGTGTTGCAACTGCTGGAGAAGGTGCGGAGGACATCACACTCATCAGCATGACTCATCCCATGTCATTTTCTTGCCTCAGTAGCCCAAATCGATTCCTTCAGTAGCCATTTAATCATTTTTTAATCTTTCTCGGGAAACGTGAACCTGCCAAAAAACCTCCTAGGGTGCCTGCGTTGTCAAACTGGGCCCACCATGCCCTCTGGGATGGGGATACTATAGTACAATCAAGTGGTTGCACCCCCTATGCCCCATACAGCGTCCTAGGAGATCCAATAAAAACATCTCCTTACTCATACACATCATCCAGTGAAGCAAAACTGCATCAAAAGGGTAAAATGAGCCCGATCATCTTTGCAAGTGCCGAACTGAAAATAAGCTATCTCACTAGACTCAGAGAGTCCAAATCCATCTAGGGTGCATACTCATACCCTTTCTAGGGCTTTGCCTGATCATCAACAATATCCAATAGACAATATAATCACCTGTAAATGACTAGACACCAATAATATAACTCAGATTATTATCCATTTGCTGCAAGTGTTACAAGGCTAAGACATGCTCTACAAATCATTTAAGTAACAATCATAACAAGTAGCAGTCACCTCACTGGCGGTACATCAACCAAATACATGTATAGGGTTCTATTTATTATTACTCAGATCAGACTTTCAGGACTATACTCAATTCATAGTTGTAGTCAATTTGCTAGTGAAGGGTGAAGGTTGAAATTGACAAAGCTAGGGTAAAGGATGACTACCAACTTAACATCATGACACTTTGGATATGGAAAGGGAATACTCATTATAACCACATGACGGACAAACAACAACACAGGGAATGGCAATGCCTCACAAATGGTTGAGTTTTTCAGAGAGTGCTTACTCAACTTAGGCATCATGTCTACATCAAGTTTGATCTAGGTTCATTAGGACCATCAATTTTATTTCCATGGCCTTTTTGGCCTATATGACCTTTTGGTGACTTCACCAGTGCTTAAAAGCACATCTAACTGCAGCTTTCATCTAGGACATATTCAAATTTATAAGGTCAGCAATATTTGGATATAGCATATATTTAACCATTTGCTTTTGGGACCTTTTCTTATACCCTTCACGAGGTATTTTAGCATTTCATTGCTCTTGTCCTTTGCTCACATATGTTAAGAAACACATTTTAGAATTTACAATTTCCATGGGCGCACAGAAACATTTCCAATACAAGTAGTACATGAGCTTTCAGTTTTAGCCAACAACATCTCAAGTGACCAGGGGTAGTTCTGCACAGTGCCAAACATCGGGACAACCGACCAGAATGATTTAGGCATACAATCCAACTCACCAAAGGCAAGTTCTATCACCAACTCAGAGCCGAGACACAATATAAATAGGGAAGTTTGTCCAACAAAGGTTCTAGCGGGGAAAGGTCCTCCATGCCACAAGTCAAGTAGTAAGTCAGGTTAAAACAAAATTGGAAGGAAATGGATGGGTGGAGACAATGAACAATGAAGTCAACACTAGCAAGCCAGAGTATGGTGGGAATGATTACCTCTATTCTCCCCAGGGAGGGTAAAACCAATGAGTATAGATCAGGAACTTCCAAGTCTAAGTAGGGACATCAATACATAACACAAATACATCAAAGTCCATATATTTATGACTGCCAGATCATGACACTAAATGCTAGTATATGTCACAAAGATGAGTATAAGAGAAATGATAACCATAACACAATATAATAAATGCCGAGTCATAACCATGGAAATAATCCATCTGAACCGTCATCTGTCTTATGAGAAAACACTAACACCAATCTGGGTATCACCAACAGCTCTGCAAATGACTAAATGGCTACATCAGTCCTCGAATCTGAGTGTCTTGAGACTCAGTCCTGACATGGGAGAGTATAATAGTCCACTAACAAAATAATGATCCGTCAAAACTGATCATCTCAGCATCTCATATGTAAGAGATCTGGCTGAAAAATGTATTGTATTTGAAAAATAGAATATGGTATCTTGGCTACTATATATATGATAACATCTCTCTTCCTGTCTGTTGGATAGGTGTATTAGGCCTATCATCATGAGGAGATATTACATGTTTGACTGATTCTCCCACAGTCAAGAAGTCTCTATCTTCTACCAAAGGATGATGCATACGGGATATAACAGTATTGGGGCTAGAGCCTTCCCTTGTAGGAACATGAATATGCATACCCTCTAGCTCGGTTGGGCCTACTTCAGACTGAGATACAATAGGACTAGAAATGTGAGATAAATCATGACTACAAAGACTGGATGACTTAGGTGGCAGGAGAAAATTAGGGATGAGAGGATATGTTGATAAGGCATTATTTGGTCTAGCTGAAGGAGTTTGAAATATAGTAAGATTATTAAGATTAAAATCTCCTTTAGGTGCATCGTTTAATAAAGCATCCTCTTCCCAACTCAGAGAGTTATCATGGACTCGAATTAAGTTACCATCTTCTAAAGACAGATGAGATAATGGCCCAGCAATATTAGGAACACCGGAGCTACCAACTTCATCATCAACATCTACTATAGTAGCTAACTCAGGATGATTTTCCCACAAGTAAATAGGTTCAAGCCCTTGGCTTTCCCTTTCTCTATTATGGTCAATCAAAGCAAACCATTCATTTACTCTTCGAGGGATTCTTCCCCTATGCCTAGCATTATCAGTTTCATCACCTCCAATTTTAGGATTTTGATCTTGAGTTTGAAGTTGATTTTCACCACTTCTTAATTCTTCTAACTCTTCTGAGCACTCACCTCTAAGCATTTCCAAGTTAATCATCCTGGCAAGTCCAGTTGTTGGATTTTCTTCAAAAGATGAGTCAAAGTCTTCCATTGCCATAAACATGTTTTTAGGGTGCCTATATTCCTCTACTTCATTCTCATCTTCCAGAATATTAGCCTTAGCATTATTCAACAATTTCTCCCCATATGTGTTTTTAATCCCTTCCTCAAAAGTCTCCAAATGTTTCTCATAGCAGGGTTCCCTATTGATCCTAATCAAAGCACCGTCAGAGTTAGGGATACAAAGGTATGATAAATCCATCATGAGGTACCCACCTAAACCAGTCGCCCACTTTCTAGATAAAAGCATTCCATATGCTGGGGGCAAGTCAATAACAACTACATCCATCATAGTGGAGATGTCTGAGCATGTAAAGAGATCGGCTCTAAGGTTTTTGATCAAGCCATAGGATGGCACTCGCCTTGAGTCTATGCCACAAACATTTCCGTAAGGCCTAGTCACTTCGAATCCCATTTCCTTCAATACATGCAAAGGCATTACATTCATAGCTACTAGAGAATCCAACTTGCAGTCATGCAGGAACATATTCTGAATGTATAAGGTTTGATAAAAGGGAGGGTGACCACTGTTCTTTCTCTCATAGATAGCAGATTGTATGTTAACAGGTGGATCCTTTTCATCTTTGCTAAGTTGTATCCCACTAGGGTTCTGTCTGTGACTAGATTCTAAAGCAATCTTAGGGGGCTTGTCTTGGCCAATGCCATCAAAGAACTCCTCTACTTGACTTCTTACAGAGGGCACATTCATTGGTTTAGTGATAGGGATGTTACACATTATCTTGCTTAGTTCTTTCTCTATGTCAATGTTCAAATTCAAATCTCCTAAGGCAAGATCTTCTTCTTCTTTCTTATCTTCATTAATTGTTTTGCATTTGTCAAAGAAAGAAGGCTGGGGATCCACTCTTCGTTTATAGATTCTAACCTATGGTTGCTCTTTCGTTTCAAGGATGTTTATTGCGCAACATGGAGGATCAAGCTCATCAACAAAATCCTCTTCCTGCTCCCAAGGTTCTTCTTCTTGCTCCCATGGCTCTTCCTCTAGGAGAACTCTTCCAAACCCATCATCAAAAGATAAATCGTTCATAAAATTGATATTGTTTGGTTGGTCATCAAGGTGGCTGGTGTTTGATGGCTCTTCATCATTCTCATCACACCAATTGACATTTCTCTTCTTAGGATTCTCTGGATACTCAGGTCCTATTCTATTAGGATCTCTTTCAGGACCTTTATTGTAGTTCCAGTAGGGTTTAGGGCCATAAGGATTTCTATGTCTCTCAAGATCATGAAAATTAGTGACACTCTTGGTTAAGACAGTTAGTTGTTTCATCATCTCTTGCATGGTTTCTAACGTGTCCTTTGATTCTTTTGGTTCACTTACAGGTTCCTTAGGCTTTCGGAGCTTAGGGTCAGATCTGGAAGTGGATGGGGCATAATGATTGAAGAAGTTTTGCTTACCCATAGATGCCGCATGCTGCTCAGCCATCTTGGCATTGAATTGGGCAGTCTTTAGGTCATTTGGGTTCTTATCCTTTAAGTTGAATCCCAACCAACCGTCAAAAGCATTCAGATAATGAATAACAATTGCTTGGTCCTTAGGTCTAATTTCATCTGGGAAATTTCCTACAGTCTTATCAAATCTCAGGTTAAGCTCATGGACTGTTTCATTTTCCCTCTTCTTTATGTCAAACAGTTGATGCAAGAGGAATTTCCCATCCAACTTGTGAGACCAATCACTGTTAAGCTTTGTGACAAAGTTGTCATATCCATTGATGGATGAAGTAGGTAATCTATCAAACTAATCTATCAGACTACTTCTGCACATCTCCTTCCAGAGAATGCAGAAGGCCTCTCATGAATACATCTTCATCAACAGCTCCATATGCTTCCATACGATCCCAGACTTTGTCAATGTGGTCTTCGATGGAGGTAGCTGACACTCCATCAAACTTAGGAACCTTTTCGAAATATTTATCAGGCATATCATGCGGGGCCCCTTGGATAAGGGAGAAATCTAAAGGAGATGCCTTGACCTTCCTTCCAAAAATCCTAGGGTTTTGTGGAGGAGGAGCATTCAGATTTCCACTAGTGTTTGTTCCGGCCATCGGGCTAGATGAGGTTGAAGGGGATCCCAAAGGATGACTTGAGAAAACAGTGGGGCCTGATACTTGTTTGTTTTTCCTTGCATAAGTTATAGGGAATCCTTCCGGGTTTATAGGGCATTCTAGGAACTTAAGATTAATACGTTAGGTACGGTCCTTAGTGGAGTCGCAGGGTGGAGTCGCCAGGTGAACCACACAAGTAATTCACCAATAAAAGATATGTCGTAGGGAAAGGTGAGGTATGTTGAACCAAGGTAGGCCTCTACCTCCCCGGCAACGACGCCAAAATGTTATCACCAACCTTGTAGTTGCCTATGTGAGGTGGATCCAGGATAGATGGTAGAGGGACAAGCAATTAAGGAGGTGGAACCAAGACTGCCTAGAGCCCCAAATAGATGGTTGTCACGCCAATCAAGGCAGTCTTCGCTTTATGTTATCTAAGTCCACGACAACAAAGGGGGAGACCCAGATCTACTCCCGACAGGAGAGATCAGACCTAGACACCAAATCAGATCAAGTAGGCTTGAGGTACGTAAGGTGTAAGGTGATTGAAGACCCTAGATCTATGGGAGATGTTACCGAGTGTGCCAAGGCTTTGTATTAGGGTTTTGGAAGTGTTAAGTTTGATCCAAAGTGGAACCAAGGTAACTTATGGGGTGGATACAAGATCTGGGGTTGAGGTACTAGTAACTAATGAAGATAACCACTGCCTTGGGAAACGTAACCAATGCAGGGTGAGTAAGGACAGAGTTGAGACTATCTAGTACCAAAGGGATAGACTCAATGAAAGATGTGACAATGTCAAAGTACCTGAGTAATCAAAGAATATTCAACTTTCAGGGAAAAGAGGTCAAAAGAGGGGGTTAGCGCTAGGCTTGGAGATCAGTGCTTGTTGGGACTTGGGCAATGGAGTCAGTGTCTACACAGTGTTAGAGTGAAACCACTTGGGATATGCCTTGATCTATGGACCCAGAAAAGTGTGTGGCCCGAAAAATTCAGTTTGCAAGGGGAAACCAGCAGAAGGAGGGCTAGCGCTAGGGTTTGGAGGGAGAGATCCTCAGATCTAGGACAATCTGGGAGGCATCAGCTCAGCGTTGGAGGAGAAATGGGATGTGGATGACCTGATCTACAAACCCAAGTTGGAAAAATGCAGAAAAAATCAAATCTGGAAAAGTCAAAAAATGACTAGGAGTGCTAGGATGCTGAAAGTTAGTTTCTCAGATCTAGGGCCACCTGGCAACAACTAGCTCAGCGTTGGAGGTGTTTTGGAATGAAGAGAACTTGATATATGAACCCAAGTGATTATTTTCTGGAAAAAGTCAGATTTGGAAAAGTCAAAATTTCAATGAAGGCGCTGGGGTTTAATCAGTAAGTTTTTTAGATCTAGGGAAAACCAGCCACTTTTTGGACATCGTTGAGGATGAATTGGTGAGAGGGATGCTCGGTCTACAAAAACCCAGCAGTGGTTTGTCCAAAGATCGAACAATTCCTTGATTAAGTATTTTTGGATTTTTTAAATATTTTGGAGTTTTTAGTAAATTGAAGAAAAGCAGGTACAATGGATTGAGATCGTGGAGGAAAAGAACCAACCTGTAGATCTTACCTGAAAAACCTTATAGATGCCTTGATGATGATGATCCCTGCCATCCCGATCAATTTGAGAAGCTTGAAGCGAGTTTTATGTCTATTGTTTGCCTGAGGAAGTCAATGCGCCCTCTCTCCTGCACAACAAATGTCAACCATATCAGATTTGTTGTAACATGAGAAAGAAGTTATATGCTGCAAAAAAATAGCAAGAAGAAATCATATGTCACCACAACACTAATGAAAACTCCTTGATAAAAAACGAAGACAATCCAAGCGAGTTGAGGTCCCCCTGCAAAAACGCCCAAGCTTAAGTTGTTCTCCTGTAGACAAGCAATGATCCCCCAAAAAATATAGATCTCCTAACAATTTCCCGAATGATAGGAAGCAAAAGAATTTCCAATCACCATCTAAGAACATCAAATGCAAAGGAGATCCAAGAAAAATATCCGGAAGAAAAGTTTTCTATTATTCAGATCCAAGAGCCAAAGACCCCCTACAAATGAGAAGCTCTCTCCTTTAAATAGAAATGAGAGAACCAAAATCCTAACCACTTTCAAAACGAGTGGCTAAGATTAAAAGATATAAATGTTCTAATCAATGGTTGAGATGAGCTCAACGTACAATACATGGATCAATATAACCATAAAGTACCAAAGTGGACTAGATCACCCATAAAGAGGGTACCCCACTCAACAAGAAATAAATGAAGCACATGGTGGGTCCATGGAGTGTTAACTAACTCCCTCTGGGTGCCCCATGGCACAATAACATAATATAATATTTTAATTTTTTGACTTTGTGCTTCCTTGAGAAAATCATGAGCCTCCCAAATGCTCCATAAAATAATATAAAAATGCCCAAAAAATAGGTGTGGCCCCAATCAGGTGTTGCAACTACCGGAGAAGGTGTGGAGGACATCATACTCATCATCAATACTCATCCCATGTAATTTCCTTGCCTCAGTAGACCAAATCGATTCCTTCAATAGCCATTTAATCATTTTTTAATCTACCTCGGGAAACATGAACCTGCCAAAACAACCTCTTAAGGTGCCTGCATTGTCAAACTGAGCCCCCTAGGCTCACTGGGATGGGGGTACTATAGTACAATCAAGTGGCTGCAGCCCCTATGACCCATACAGTGCCCTAGGAGATCCCAATAAAACATCTCCTTGCTCAGACACATCATTCTGTGAAGCAAAACTGCATCAGAAAGGTAAAATGGGCCTGATCATTTCTGCAAGTGCCCGGAACTGAAAATAAGCTATCTCACTAGACTCAAAGAGTCCAAATCCATATAGGATGCATACTCATACCCCTACTAGGTCTCTGCCTGATCATCAACAATATCCAATAGACAATATAATCACCTGTAAATGACTAGACACCAATAATATAACTCAGGATACCATCCATCTGTTGCAAGTGTTACAAGGCTAAGACATGCTCTACAAATCATTTAAGTAACATTTATAACAAGTAGCAGTCACCTCACTGGTGGTACATCAACCAAATAGATATATAGGGTTTTATTTATTATTACTCGGACCGGACTTTCAGGACTATACTCACTTCATAGTTGTAGTCAATTTGCTAATGAAGGGTGAAAGCTAAAATTGACAAGGCTAGGGTAAAGGATGACTTACCAACTTAACATCATGACACTTTGGATATGGGAAGGGGATACTCACTATAACCATATGCTGGACAAACAACACAGGGAATGGTAGTGCCTCACAAATGGTTGAGTTGTTCAGAGAGTGTTTATTCAACTTAGGCATCATGTCTACATCAAGTTTGATCCAGGTTCATTAGGACCATCAATTTTATTTCTATGGCCTTTTTGGCCTATATGACCTTTTGGGGACTTCACTAGTGCTTAAAAGCACAGCTAACTGCAGCTTTCATCCATGACATATTCAAATTTATAAGGTTAACAATATTTGGATTTAACATATATTTAGCCATTGCTTTTGAGACCTTTTCTTATACCCTTCACGGAGTATTTTAGCATTTCATTGCTCTTGCCCTTTGCTCGTATATGTTAATAAACACATTTTAGAATTTACATTTTCCATGGGTGCATATATAAACATTTCCAATACAAGTAGTACATGAGCTTTCAGTTTTAGCCAACAACATCTCAAGTAACTAGGGGGAGTTCTGCGCAATGCCAAACATCGGGACAATCGATCAGAATGATTTAGGCATACAATCCAACTCACCAAAGGCAAGTTCTGTCACCAACTTAGAGCCGAGACACACTATAAACAGGGAGGTTTGTCCAACAAAGGTTCTAGCGGGGAAAGGTCCTCCATGCCATAAGTCAAGTAGTAAGTCGGGTTAAAAACAAAACTGGAAGATAATGGATAGGTGGAGACAGTGAAAGATCAAGCCAACACTAGCAAGCCAAGGAATGGTGGGAATGACTACCTCTATTCTTCCTAGGGAGGGTAAAACCAATGAGTATAGATCAAGAACTTCCAAGTCTAAGTAAAGACACCGATACATAATACAAATACATTGAAGTCCATATATTTATGATGCCAGATCATGACACTAAATGCTAGTATATGTCACAAAGATGAGTATAAGAGCAATGATAACCATAACACAATAAAATAAATGCCGAGTCATAACAATGCAAATAATCCATCTGGACCATCATCTATCCAATGAGAAAACACTAGAACCAATCTGGGCATCACTAACTGCTCTGCAAATGACTGAATGGCTACATCAGTCCTCGAATCCAAGTGTCCTAAGACTCAATGCTGACATGGGAGAGTATAATAGTCCACTAACAAAGTAATGATCCGTCAAAACTGCTCATCTCGGCATCTCATATGTAAGAGATCTGGCTGAAAAATGTACTGTATTTGAAAAATAGAATATGGTAGCCTGGCTACTATATATGTGATAACACCGTGGGTTACTAGAAGGCTGCCTTCCACTGTTGTGAAGGTTTTGTGGCTGCCATTCACTATTGGGCACTTGTTGACTGTATTGGTTAATGTCTTGGTGTTGATCTTGAATGTACTATACCCTTAGCGGCTGCTGTACCTTCTACTGTAACTATCTAATCCTATTCGTCAGCACTTTATCTCTCTATCTCTCTCTCTCTCTCTCAAGTATGTGCATACCCTCAGGTAAGGGTCATTTATTTGTTCCATTTTATTGACTTGCCTCTGAGAGGCAAGACCTGATCTGAAAGTCAACTCTGAGTATAAGGAAGGTCTTTCCCTTCAGATAAGCTATCAGATCTGTATTGTTTTGTTAATTAAATTTTATTTACTGCTGCTGTCCTATTATTTATGATTTTACTTCAGTAGTACCGTTTTACTATTTATGATTTTACTGTGTCAATCTGCATTATTTAAATTTTGTTTAAAAACCTTAACTTTCACAGTATGTAGCACTTCAACAGAGATGATGTGCAAGAGAATGAAATCAAGCTAGTATTTTGCAGCACAGAAAACCAGGTTGGCAAAAGAAAGTTTGTAAAGTCTAAGGATGGGCTTAGTATGTTGGTCAATATGATTCAATGTTACCATTAAGGGGGAGAGTTTAGAATGCTAGAAATTAATTGTTGTGTCATAGGAGTTATTCTAATGGTCAGATTTATTGTGCATAAATTTTATCATTTATGGTGTCAAATAGTAAAAGGTAAAATGTGGAAATGCTGATGTACCCTAACTCAAGGTAAGATTTGATTTGTCTTCTCAATAGTACTCTTCATTTGCATTACTGTTTGCACATTAATCTCAGTTCTGTGTTATGTTGCCGCAACTCTTTTTCAGAACATGAATGGCAGGATTTTCCCCCCTCTGCTAAGGCACATGGAACCAGCATATCTAACTGATCCTAATAATCTGCATCTCTGAAATAATTTCTAAAAGACAATATGCCTTCTTTTATTTATTTATTCTTCTAAAATCATAAACAAGATAGAAAAGACAAAAAAATAACTGACTTGAGCTTCATACCAGCCAGACCAGGCAAACACGCACTTCCACCTGCTAAAACAACAGTCTTGAACCATCCTTCATTCGCAGCCTTCCCTACTTCAGATGCATTACAACGCTCAATGCAGAGTGCCACTGCTCTATGCAAACCCATCGCTTGTCTATGTCCACATCATAATAAGATACACATGCTGTCATCCTTTTTGAAATTAAAACAAAGAAATATAGATCTGCAATGAAAGAAAATAGATGGAAATGTTTTCCCAAAAAGACAACCCAGTCAGTCTGGCCAATAAAAATGTTTTACAAAACTTATTTTAGGTCAATTAAAGATAAAATTGAAAAATAGAACATGATATTTCTAACTTTGCAATAATTTGCATCTAAATGCCAATTAACAACCTCAATCATTCCAGGAGAAAAGAACATGATCCAAAGGCATCTCTCCATTCCTTCTTACAAAGTACGTCTTTTATTTTTTAAACATTTACATAGTAGAATGAAAATGAAATATTTACTTGAGACTAAGAAGGCACAAATAAGAACATGTGGCATGCAAGTATTACTTGAAAACTGGATATACAGAAGTCGTGTCATGTATAATACCAAAATATCCAAATGTGATTTTCTAGAATAATGGTTAAATACTTGAGGCATATTTTGCTATCAAAGATATTTTTGTTGATCCCAATCTCTAAGAAGATAAAATTAGCAAACAAATAGAGAATTACAATGTTCATATAACATCAGAAACATTTTCGAGTTACAAGATTTGTATTAAATTTCTCATAGATCGCAGCACCAATGACAAATTTGTTGATGATTATCAACGTGGTTTATTTGGATGAAGAGACACAGTTCAATTCAACTTGCTCAAGAAATGAACAAAGGATATATTTTTGCATTAGTACGCCCTTTTAGGATCTTGAAATGGCATCTTCATATTTTTCTTTTCCCGGAAAAAAGATCATAGTCCAAAATTTTATTAAAATTCTGAACCATATTGTTCATTGGCTTGTAAAAGCTTACACACAGTCTACTTCAAATATTGCTTTTCAAAATACATATGATGCTTCCACAGATTATGCTATAAAAGACTAGTATATATCAGATTACATCTACTATCCTTCCCTGATATTTGACAAATGTATTGTCCAAGTAAAATTCTGTTGAAAAGTCTATTGTTCCTGCATGTTATATAGATATCTGCTCCAAAACTGTTTTGTGGATATCCATTAACACCCATGCATCATGGGCTGTTGATGTATACATCTTCATGCAAGTAATGTAGTTACTACTGCAGCATTCACGGGATGACAATGTGAGAAAGATGTATACATGGGAGCACTATTTGTGGATTAATGAGTTTGAGCCTAGAATTGACTGCCAACCAGAAGCCTTATTAATATTAAATTCTCTTGCTATAGATGAATTAAATATAAGGCAATACGGAACAATGTCGCTGGAATTATTTCGGCCTTTGATTAATAAGACAGCAAACCAAAGTGTGGTTGTTAAAGCTTCGTCTAGAATGCTGCTGGGCGATAACCTTTAGTGGTCCAAGGATCAGTTTCAGAAGAAACTAAAGCAGCTTAGAAGTTAGAACATAATATTTTGGGCCTGTTACACCTCATTTAGCATGGGTCTCCACTTGTGGTTTTGTCACTTGTAAAGTGGGGTTGCTTCTTGATGGAACATAACACTTGGCTGGTTTTCATGGCGCGATAACATGTGTGACATCCCATTGGATTTGAAGCAAGTAAGACATTCCCAATTCTGTCAAAGGCAGTCGAGACCTACAGACCCGTTCTGACACAGTGGGCTGCAGTATTTATTTTCAGAACAGAAACATACTTGAGGCAAAGTTGAAGTATAAGTAGCGTTGCAGTAAGAGGTACTGGCCAATCTGGGCAGACCTGGGCGTGAAAGAAGCAGTCCTGGGGCAGTTGCATCTCTTGTGATTTTGATGGAACAATGAATGTGGAAGCAAAACATTTTAGCAGCCTATTGTTACAGCGTGAATGCAGCTCTGTTAGTAATGGGAACACAATAAATCTAGACTTGCAGTGCTGGAAAAATGATATGTAAAACATTATAAAAGTATGCAGGGACGTCTTGGGCTGAAGTCTTTAGATGAAATTTTGCATGATCTTTGTTTGGGGTTGAGCACTCGACAGCTATACCTGATAAGCTCGATGTACTGGGATGATAAATGTGGAACACAAAGTTTATCAAATAATGTTATTAAAGGCATGAGGGGATTTTGAAATGATTTCAAGCAGGAAAGCGAGAACTGTTTCAAAGTGATACAACAATCATGGAAGGTGTTACCGCTTAATTCGCACCTCGGGTCACATGGCAGAAATCATCAAGCCACAGGGTGCGATCTTTGTTATCACATATGCAGTAGCCGGGCTACCATATCCTATTTTTCAGTTTCAGTACATTTTTCAGCCAGATCTCCTACATATGAGATGCTGAGATGAACAGTTTTGATGGATCATTATGTTATTAGTGCACTATAGTACTCTACCATGTCAGAGGACTGAGTCTCAAGACACTCAGATTTGAGGACTGATGTAGTCATTTAGTCATTTACAGAGCAGTTAGTGATGCCTAGATTTGTATCAGTATTTCTCATTGGACAGATGATGGTTCAGATGGATATATTTGCATGGTTATGACTCAGCTTTTATTATATTGTGTTATGGTTATCATTGCTCTTATACTCATTTTTGTGACATGTATTAGCATTTAGTGTCATGATCTGGCAGTCATATAAATATGTGGACTTGGATGTATCTATATTATGTATCGATGTCTCTACTCAGACTTGGAAGTTCTTGATCCATACTCATTGGTTTTACCCTCCTTAGGGAGAATAGAGGTAGTCATTCCCACCATACTTTGGATTGCTAGAGTTGGTTTCATCATTCATTGTCTCCACCCATCCATTACCTTTCAGTTGTGTTTTAACCTGACTTACTACTTGACTTGTTGCATGGAGGACCTTTCCCTGCTAGAGCCTTTGTTGGACAAACCTCCCTGTTTATTTGTGTCTCGGCTCTGAGTTTCTTAGGATGTGTTTGCTTATATGAAACAAGTAGTGCTGCCATCAATACAATGTAACTGGAAATGAAATGTATATCTTGCAAAAAAGCCCATTCATGAAAAGTAGTATTTTTCAACATATATGAATGAAAGGCTAGCCTAATGAAATTGGCTCTAAAAAATATTGTAATGAAATATCTTAAACATTCATGAAAAGTAGTGTTTTTCAACATACATGAATGCAAAGCCTAAAATAATAAAAGTCCGCATAAAAAAGTGAAGACAAAGGCTGTGGAAAATCAAAGGCCCAAAAAGCAATGGTTCCTAAAAGTTCTATCTAAAAATTGCTAGCCTCACTTGTATTGAGTTGGATTGTGAGCATTTGTCAAGGTGAGTAAGCACCGCTGAAGTAGTTCACCCATTTGTGAGGCACTGCCATCCCCTGTGTTGTTGTTTGTCCGGCATAAGGTTATAGTGAGTATTTTCCTTTCCATATCCAAAGTGTCACAATATTGAGTTGGTGGTCATCCTCTGTCCTAACCTTGTAAATTTTAGCCTTCACCATTCACTAGCAAATTGACTACAACTATGAAGTGAGTATGGTCTTGAAAGTCTGATCTGAGTTATGATTGATAAATGAAACCCTATATATATGTATTTGGTTGATGTACCGCCAGTGAGGTGATTGCTACTTGTTATGATTGTTACTTAAATGATTTGAAGAGCATGTCTTAGCCTTTGAAAACTTGCAGCATATAGATACCAGCTTGATTTATATTGGTTATCTGATCATTTACAAGTTATTATTTTGTCTATTGGATATTGTTGATGATCAGGCAAAGACCCCGAAAGGGTATGAGTATATTCCCTAGATGGATTTGGACTCTCTGAGTCTAGTGAGACAACTTGTTTTCATTTCTGGGCACTTGCAGAGATGATCAGGCTCATTTTATCCTTCTGATGCAGTTTTGCTTCACTGGATGATGTGTCTGAGTAGGGAGATGATTTTATTGGATCTCCTAGGGCAATGTATGGGGCATACGAGGTGTAGCCACTTGATTGTACCATAGTACTCCCCTCCCAGAGAGCATGGTGGGCTCAGTTGGACAACGCAAGCACCCTAGGAGGCTGTTTTGGCAGGTTCACGTTTCCCGAGGTAGATTAAAAATGATTAAATGGCTACTGAAGAAATTGATTTGGGCGACTCAGGCAAGGAAATGGCATGGGATGAGTCATGATGATGAGAGTGATGTCCTCTAGACCTTCTCCATCAGTTGTAGCGCCAGATTGGGCCCACACCTATTTTTTGGGCATTTTTATATTATTTTCTGGGGCTTTTGGGAGGCATATTATTTCCTCAAGGAGGAAAAAATTCATAAATTTAAAAGATTATATTATTTTATTGTGCCATGGGGACACCCAGAGGGAGTTAGTTAACACTCCATGGACACACCATGTGGTTCATTTATTTCTTGTTGAGTGGGATCCCCTCTCCTAGGGTGATTTAGTCCACTTTTATATTATATTGTTATATTGATCTATGTCTTATATGTTGAGCTCATTTCAACCATTAATTAGACATTTGTATCTTTTAATCTTAGCCACTCTTTTGAAAAGTGGTTAGGATTTTGGTTATCTTGTTCCTATTTAAAGAAGAAAGCTTCTCATTTGTGGGGGGTCTTTAGCTCTTGGATCTGATTAATAGAAAAACTTTATTGTGGATATTTTTTGGATCTCCTTTGCATCTGGTGTTCTTAGATGGTGATTGGAAAGTCTTTTGCTTCCTAGCATTCAGGAAATATGTGGGAGATCTATATTTTTTCGGGATCATTGTCTTGTCTATAGGAGGGTGACTTCACTTAGGCGTTTTTGCAGGGGGACCTCAACTCACTTGGAATGGCTTCGTCTGTATTAGGGGGTTTTCATTAGCTTCATTGTGATCTATGATTACATCTTGTTATTTTTCTGTAGATCTTGTCTTTCTCTCATGACACAGTAAATATGATATTGTTGGCGTTTGCTTGTACAGGAGAGAGGGCGCATTGGTAACTTGGAACAAAACGTTGGGTTTAGAAATCACACAGGTCTTCTCAAATTAATCAGGATAGCAGAGATCATCACCTTCAAGGCATCTACAAGGATTTCCAGGTAAGATTTGCAGGTTAGTTCCTTTCTTTCGGATCTCAACCCATTGACACATACTTTTCTTCATTTTACTGAAAATTCCATAAATAATAAAAATACAAAAAATACTAAGGTTTTGTAGATCGGGCCTTCCTCTCACCAATTCATCCTCAATGCTGAGCTAATTCTTCTTGGTTTGCCCTAGATTTGAGAAACAGTCCTCCCAAACCCTAGCGCTCCATATCATTTTTCTGACTTTTTCCAACCTCTGATTTTTCCGACAAAATTTCAACTTGGGTTTGTAGATCAAGTTCCCCTCTCTCAATTTCTCCTTCAACGCTAAGCTGGAAGTCTCGAGACTACCGTAGATCTAAGAAATTGACTTTTCAAACCCTAGCGCTAGCCTACCTTGCTGCTGGTTTTCCTCGTATACTGACTTTTTCGGCCAAATACCTTTCTGGGTCTGTAGATCGGGGTATTCCCCAGGTGGTTTTCCTCCAACGCTGGGCAGATAGTGATTGCATTGCCCTAGATCTGATAGGCACTAATCTCCAACCCTAGTGCTACCCCCTCTTTGGCCTTCTTTCCTTGTAAACTGACCTTTCCCTGGTGACTCAGGTACTTTGACTTTGTCATATCTTTCATCGAGTCTATCCATCGGTACTAGATAGCCCCAGTCCTGTCCTTGACCTCCCTACATTGGTCACATTTCCCAAGGCAGCGGATATCCTCACTTATTGCTAGTACTTCAACCCCAGATCTAGTTTTTACCTCGTAGGTCATCTGTGTCCCACTTTGGATCGAACCTCATACTTCCTAAACCCTGATCCAAAAGCTTGGCTCACCTCGTGACATCATCCATAGATCTAGGGTTCCCATTACCTTACACCTTACGTACCTCAAAGTCCATTTGATCTGATTTGGTGTCTAGGTTTGATCTCTCCTGTCGGGAGTAGATCTGGGTCTCCCCCTTTGTTGTCTTGGGCTAAGACACATAAAGTGAAGGCTGTCTTGATTGGTGTGACAACCACCCATTTGGGAGTCTAGGTAGTCTTGGTTCCACCTCCTTAGTTGCTTGTCTCTCTACCATCCATCCTGGATCCACCTCACATAGGCAACTACAAGGTTGGTGATAACATTTTGGCGCCGTTGCAGGGGAGGTAGAGGCCTACCTTGGTTCGACATACCACACTTTTCCCTACGACATATCTCTTTTCGATGAATTACTTGAGTGGTTCACTTGGCGACTCCACAAGGCGACTCCACTGAGAAGCGAACCCATCCCATAAATCATAATGAATTCAGATGTATTTTTGAGGCACATGAAGGAATTAACCAAAAACATGATTGAAACTACAAGACAAATAAGCGAAAGGGATAGATGGAGGTTAGACTACGGGTATGAGGATGATCTCGAGCATGATTATGGGTATGAATCTAGTTATCACAATCTTTATGATACCCACCAAATTCCTCACCCATGCAATAAAGATTTCCCAACCATCCCGAGTGGACCGGTAAACCAGCATCAAGTGAATGATCCTTGTAATCCTCTTCATTAATGTAATACAAGTTTTGTCGTGACTACCCCTGATGAACCTGTAAGTCGACATGAAACTTGGAGTCAGTCCCAGTCAAAGCCTTATAGCCAAGTAACTAGAGCTGTTAAGAAACAAGACAAACAGTCTCCTTTTGACTTTTCTGAAATACTAGGGGCACCTCATCCTATGCCAAACGATGACACTAGGAGGATGCCCTGGTTCAATGGAAATAAGGATATATCTATTGAAAGTCATATGGATATTTTGTGGGATTACATGGAATCTAGAGGTGGGGACAATGAAGATCTTTATATGCGAGCCTTAGGAGAACCCTTGCAAGGGGATGTTCAACTCTGGTTTGATTATTTAACACGGCAATCCATCACTGGATATGACATGTTCACAGACCTATTAATAGATAAGTGGGGTAGGAACACTGATAATTCTTTAGAGTGTGAATCTAGCAATGATTGGGCAGTTGATAATCAGTGTATTGACAATTTGCTTTCTCAATTGGATCACTCCTCTCCTGAAATGTTCCAAATTATGAGCGTGCCTGCAATCCATATGAATGTTACAGAGTACTTTGAGAATAATGTTTCAAAACCTCATGCTGAAATTAAGAGGGATATCAATCAAATCATACGAGATATTCTGCTATTATTACCTAAAGTAGTTACAGAGCAAATCCTGGATTTGATCCATGGAAGGGAACCTAACATGCACCATCAAGAAACATCTATAGTTGAGACTTCCATTGGTGAGGTCATTAAAGAAGCTTTGAAAGAGCAACTCCATAGTCATTGTCTACTTGATAATTTGAGTCAGTATCCAACCTATCCGAATTTGGATTCAGACCTTGATCGTATCACTGCAGAAGAAGACAAGGTTGAAATTAATAAAACTTCCGTTGAAGAGCAATCATGTGGTCATATTGTAGTTGAAGACCAAGTTCGTGAGGATAGAAATGAACATAGTGATATTTTTCCTTATCAAATGAATGATGATGATCATTTATCCTTAGTTGAATGTAACGAACAATCTTAAGAAGAACAACCACATGAGGATGATATACTAGTGAGCGAGCTTGACCTAGAACCTTCTTTGTCACATCTGTCAAGCTGGAATTTGTGTCCAAATAGTCATCAAGAGCCTCCAAGGAATGATTCTTGTAATGTTGTTGCTATTCCCCATCATATTTTTGGTCAAGGTGTTTTGGTTGAGGAGATTAATCATAGTGAGTCTAGTTCTTGGGAGGTTAGTTTCAATCTTGCCAATTTCTTTAGCAAATGCCACATATTGCATGCAATATTAGTATTAACACCTTTAGGTAATGCAAATCAAGATTTAAATTGTCAATCCACCCTCCCATCCCAACTCTTGGAGTCATCCTCTATGGTGTCATGCGAAATCTTTGGTACAGAGTCTCGAAAGTGCCAAGTGGTCAATGGTAAAACATTTCATCTCCTTTCATCCTTGGTGCATAATGCTCTCAATTTTGCTAATTTCTTTGATTGGGTGAATGAAAAGCTCTATAACGAGCAATTCCATATGTTCTCATTTTTTAAACAACAAATGGGGTTAATCTCAATTTCTGGTTTAATGATCTCTAATTTGTCCCTTTTTTGTTTCATCATTGATCATAATGTGAGTATGATTGAGTATGCTGACCAAAAACATGAGGGAAACAATGATGGCCTAGGAGGGATGAATCATGTATCGTATTCTTTTCTTTCATCAAATTTAAACTTGCATCAATTTTATGATCCTATCGATCTATGGATGGAAGAAGTCTACAACAATCAATCTCATCCCTGACATGATTTCATTTCTCTTTATCCATATATTTCTTTGATTTTCAAACAACAAGTTACAATAGCTTCAATTTTCATTCACATTACTTACAACCTATCTTTGACTTGTTGTATCATTAACTATAAAGAAAGCTCAATCGATCATTTTAGCAAGTGGTTACATTAGATCTATCATTTTACTTAGCACTTGCCTAATTCGTTAGGTTAGAGTAGGTAGGACTGAATAAGCCTTACCCAACATTAGTGTAGCTTAGAATCTTGCATTTTTTGCCTGAAGCTCTCCTTTGAAGCTCTTAGTATGGTTGAATTCTGTTTCTTTTTCCTGCACAATAAAAAATCAAACTTTCCTTAAAAGTTGTGGTTATAGATTAGATTTATTTTTTGCTTTTCCATTTCAATTATATTTTCAGTACTTTATTTTATCCACATATTGTTCTGACGACCGGTCTGTGAGTTTGGTATAGCTCTGGACATTTTGCAGGTAGTCGGTGACATTTTGGTAGCGGTTGCAGAGCTGGAAGGATTGATCGAGGATGTGAGAAGCAAAGTGCAAGGACCAGAGATTCTGAGATTTTCAAGCGCTCTTTTCAGCAGAGCACTTGTCCCAGCTGGAGCTAGATGTTATCACATATATAGTAGCCGGCCTACCATATTCTATTTTTCAGATTCAATACATTTTTCAGCCATGTCTCCTACATATGAGATGTTGAGATGAGTAGTTTTGATGGATCATTATGTTATTAGTGGACTATAGTACTCTCCCATGTCAGGACCGAGTCTCAGGACACTCAGATTTGAGGACTGATGTAGTCATTTAGTCATTTACAGAGCAGTTAGTTATGCCCAGATTTGTATTAGTATTTTTCATTGGACAGATGATGGTTAAGATGGATATATTTGAATGGTTATGACTCAGCTTTTATTATATTGTGTTATGGTTATCATTGCTCTTATACTTATTTTTGTGACATATATTAGCATTAAGTGTCATGATTTGGCAGTCATATAAATATGTGGACTTGGCTGTATCTATATTATGTATTGATGTCCCTACTCAGACTTGGAAGTTCTTGATCCATATTCATTGGTTTTACCCTCCTTAGGGAGAATAGAGGTAGTCATTCCCACCATACTTTGGCTTGCTAGTGTTGGTTTCGTTACTCATTGTCTCCACCCATCCATTACCTTCCAGTTGTGTTTTAGCCAGACTTACTACTTGACTTGTTGCATGGAGGACCTTTCCCCGCTAGAGCCTTTGTTGGACAAACCTCCTTGTTTATTTGTGTCTCAGCTATGAGTTGCCTAGGATGTGTTTGCTTATCTGAAACAAGTAGCGCTGCCATCAATACAATCTATCTGGAAATGAAATGTATATCTTGCAAAAAAAGCCCATTCATGAAAAGTAGTGTTTTTCAACATACATGAATGAAAGGCTAGCCTAATGAAATTGGCTCTGAAAAATATTGTAATGAAATATCTTGAACATTCATGAAAAGTAGTGTTTTTCAACATACATGAATGCAAAGCCTAAAATAATAAAAGTCCGCATAAAAAAGTGTAAGACAAAGGTTGTGGAAAATCAAAGGCCCAAAAAGCAATGGTTCCTAACAGTTCTATCTAAAGATTGCTGGCCTCACTTGTATTGAGTTGGATTGTGAGCATTTGTCAAGGTAAGTAAGCACCTCTGAAGTAGTTCACCCATTTGTGAGGCACTGCCATCCCCTATGTTGTTGTTTGTCCGGCATATGGTTATAGTGAGTATTCGCTTTCCATATCCAAAGTGTCACAATGTTGAGTTGGTGGTCATCCTTTGTCCTAACCTTGTAAATTTTATCCTTCACCCTTCACTAGCAAATTGACTATAACTATGAAGTGAGTATGGTCTGAAAGTCTGATCTGAGTTATGATTGATAAATGAAACCCTATATATATGTATTTGGTTGATGTACTTCCAGTGAGGTGATTGCTACTTGTTATGATTCTTACGTAAATGATTTGTAGAGCATGCCTTAGCCTTTGCAAACTTAAAGCATATGGATACCAGCCTGAGTTATATTGGTTATCTGATAATTTATAGGTTATTATTTTGTCTATTGGATATTGTTGATGATCAAGCAAAGACCTGGAAAGGGTATGGGTGTATACCCCAGATGGATTTGGACTCTTTGAGTCTAGTGAGACAACTTGTTTTCAGTTCTGGGCACTTGCAGAGATGATTAGGCTCATTTTACCCTTCTAATGCAGTTTTGCTTCACTAGATGATGTGTTTGAGCAGGGAGATGTTTTTATTGGATCTCCTAGGGCGTTGTATGGGGCATAGGGGGTGCAACCACTTGATTGTACCATAGTACCCCCCTCCCAAAGATCCTGGTGGGCTCAGTGGGACAACACAGGCACCCTAGGAGGCTGTTTTGGCAGGTTCACGTTTCTCGAAGCAGATTAAAAAATGATTAAATGGCTACTGAAGAAATCGATTTGGGCTACCGAGGCAAGGAAATTGCATGGGATGAGTCATGATGATGAGAGTGATGTCCTCCAGACCTTCTCCAGCGGTTGCAGCGCCAAATTGGGCCCACACCTATGTTTTGGGCATTTTTTATATTATTTTCTGGGGCTTTTGGGAGGCTCACGATTTCCTCAAGGAGGCACAAATTCATAAATTTAAAAGATAATATTATTTTATTGTGCCATGGGGACACCCAGAGGGAGTTAGTTAACACTCCATGGACCCACCATGTGGTGCATTTATTTCTTGTTGAGTGGGATCCCCTCTCCTAGGGTGATTTAGTCCACTTTTATATTATGTTGTTATATTGATCCATGTATTATATGTTGAGCTCATCTCAACCATTGATTAGACATATGTATCTTTTAATCTTACCCACTCTTTTGAAAAGTGGTTAGGATTTTGGTTATCTTGTTCCTATTTAAAGGAGAGAGCTTCTCATTTGCGGGGGGTCTTTGGCTCTTGGATTTGATTAATAGAAAAACTTTCTTGTGGATATTTTTTGGATCTCCTTTGCATTTGGTGTTCTTAGATGGTGATTGGAATGTCTTTTGCTTCCTAGCATTCGAAAAATTTGTGTGAGATCTATATTTTTTCGGGATCATTATCTTGTCTACAGGAGGGCGACTTCACTCAGGTGTTTTTGCAGGGGGGACCTCAACTCGCTTGGATTGGTTTTGTTTGTAACAGGGGGTTTTCATTAGCTTCATTGTGATCTATGTTTACATCTCGTTATTTTTCTATAGATCTTATCTTTTTCTCATGACACAGTAAATCTGATATTGTTGACATTTGCTTTTACATGAGAGAGGGTGCATTGGTCACTTGGAGCAAAACGTTGGGCTTAGAAATCACATAGGTCTTCTCAAATTGATCGGGATAGCAGAGGTCATCACCTTCAAGGCATATACAAGGATTTCCAGGTAAGATATGCAGGATAGTTCCCTTCTTCTGGATCTCAACCCATTGACACATGCTTTTCTTCATTTTACTGAAAATTCCATAAATAATAAAAAACAAAAAATACTAAAAATAAACCGCTCAATCTCTGGACAAACCACTGCTGGGTTTTGTAGATCGGCCTTCCCCTCACCAATTCATTCTCAACGCTGAGCTAATTCTTCTTGGTTTTCCCTAGATCTGAGAAACAATCCTCCCAAACCCTAGCGCTCCACATCATTTTTCTGACTTTTTCTGGCAAAATTTCAACTTGGGTTTGTAGATCAAATTCCCCTCTCTCCATTTCTCCTTCAACGTTGAGAAATTTCCAGATTGCCCTAGATCTGAGAAATTGACTTTTCAAACCCTAGCGCTAGCCTACCTTGCTGCTGGTTTTCCCCGTAGACTAACTTTTCCAGCGAAATAGCTTTCTGGGTTTGTAGATCGGGGTATTCCCCAAGTTGTTTTCCTCCAACGCTAGGTAAATAGTGACTGCATTGCTTTAGATCTGATAGGCACTAATATCCAACCCTAGCGCTACCCCCTCTTTGGCTTTCTTTCCTTGTAAACTGACCTTTCCCTGGTGACTCAGGTTCTTTGACTTTGTCATATCTTTCATCGAGTCTATCCATTGGTACTAGATAGCCCCAATCCTGTCCTTGACCTCCCTGCATTGGTCACGTTTCCCAAGGCAACGGATATCCTCACTTGTTGCTAGTACCTTAACCCGAGGTCTAGTTTTTACCTCATAGGTCATCAGTGTCCCACTTTGGATCAAATCTCATACTTCCTAAGCCTTGATCCAAAGCCTTGGCTCACCTCGTGACATCATCCATAGATTTAGGGTTTCCATTACCTTACACCTTACGTACCTCAAAGTCCATTTGATATGATCTAGTGTCTAGGCTTGATCTCTCCTGACAGGAGTAGATCTGGGTCTCTCCCTTTGTTGTCTTGGGCTAAGACACATAAAGTGAAGGCTGCCTTGATTGGCGTGACAACCATCCCTTTGGGAGTCTAGGCAGTCTTGGTTCCACCTCCTTAGTTGCTTGTCCCTCTACCATCCATCCTAGATCCACCTCACATAGGCAACTACAAGGTTGGTGATAACAACCTTGGGGGAAAGCAAGAGTCAAGTGTCGTCACTTGAGCTTGTCTCCTCTGTCTATGCTCTCTCCTAGCGAAGGCAAGGGGGGTGGTCCCTAGTAAAATAAACTATGGTATTTAATCTATAACAATATAACAACTAGTCTAGGAGATGAGATAAATAAAACCTTGAAACAAGGATAACTGCAAATGATTTAAATGAATAGCATAAATAATATTCCACAACGCAATGATTAACTTAATCATAAAATAAACAAGATTTCCAAAAAGGACTAGTGCCAATGGAGTGCTTGTGTAAAGGGTTGCTAGTGGAGTGTCGTGAAATATTGCAGTTGTTTCAGTTGGTCAATTTTAAGATTATTAAGTGAGTAATAAGGGAGTGGGTCAATTCTTGGTAAATTTTATTATTAATGTGGTAATGATATTTTTTATGACGGGAAGATGGTATTCCAGATATACCTGGAGGTACGAGGAATGTGTCCAGATTTAATAAGACATGGCTCTCACAGTGACATGTGGGCTAGATGGAGTCGCAAGGCTGTGTTCAACACTACACCAAATGAGGGTGTAGCCTAATGGTATCATGTGGTCACTTTCTAGTGGTTCCCGCTTCACTTATAGAATTTCCTCACAACCTGGTAAAATCACACAAGTGTTGGATTTTCACTTGTAGGGTTAATTGATGTGTTGTACTAATTACTAGTCACTTCAATCCCTTTCTGATTGTCTAACTAATCCAGCCAAAGGCTTGCATTGGTCACAAGAGCATACGAGGTCTTGAAGTCCTTGATATTTTAAGTTTTTTAAAGCTAAGTGTGAGTTTTTTAAATCTCAATGCCGATACTCTTGTTACAGAGAACACAGCCGGGTTGATTAATTTTACTTGATGAACTTAAAATAAACTGAAAATATTAAAGAAAAGCTAAAAAAAATGAAAAAAGTGAAACTATGCAAATCCCCCTTGGGGGGATGGGGTGTGGGCACTTGGCTGTCCACTTGCTTCTCTTTTTACAATGATTATGTTGTCCGCCGAATGCACACCAGCAGCAGAAATCTTCTAAAAGCTGTCTCCTCACTTATGAAAGTGGGAGAGGTGTTGCGTTGGGGGCAAGCACAGAGCTAGGTACTGCCACCTACTCCTAGCTCCTCCGTTTAGGCTAACTCTTAACGAAGCCAAGGGGGGTAGTCCTTAACAAAGAGTTTCCATGGATCAATGTATTTTAAGTGTTTTTGGTGTATGGTGATGCGGATGGGTGTTGTTTAGGAGTTTATTATGGTGAAAAGATCACAGATCTAAAACTTAAATAGCACAAAGGTATACTTGCAATAATTTAAGGACAACACAACTGATTGATTTAAGCAAAGGCATCCATAATGAAATGAAATATGCACTTCAGAGATATAAATGAAATGAGCACAAGACCAGTGCCTTATTTGATGGGTAACAGAGTCAAAATTGTAGTGCTTGAGATGCAAAGATACAAGCGTTTAGTGTGTTTGTGAGATCATTTTGCAAGTGTTCTTTGTAAATTTTATAAAAATTTAGTGATCTTGATTATTAAGGAAAAAAAAGCAAGGTAATTGAAAAAGTATACCTTCAGTGGCTCCCCTTGGTGACCTGACGGATCGTCCAGTATTCTAGGCTAGGTGTCCGGAGGATTTAACCAGCAAGCTAGAACTCTATGACAACAGTGATTTCCGACGCCACTAGTAGGAATTTCCCCACTACCTGAGTATCTCTCGAAACAACATCAGTTTGTTGGTTTATGGGGGTGAAGATTTTATTATGGTTATCATTTGTAAGATTAACAATTTCTAATCACCGTTCTGAGTACAAATCCAACTTTTTTAAGGTCGGCAGAGCATACTAAGTGATGGAAAGCAACAAAGTAAATTTTATGGGGGATGTGTGTTGGAAATATTTTATTAATTATGAGCACAGAGATGAAACTCTCTGACAGAGAGTGCTTTTGATTTTGTCTTATGACAGAAGTTCAAGAGACTTTGGCTAATCTAAATGCCTAATGCAAGGAGAATGCAATGTAACTATGCTCTCCGACAGAGAGTGCTCTTGACTTGGGTTATGGCAAGTTCAAGAGACTTTGGTTTCTTTTTTAAGAGACAAGCAGATTGTAAATGTGGAAACCAAGTGATAGCTAAAACAGATTAATAGCAATGACTTGAAAGAAACTAACTTAGTAAAATGAACTGAACTAGCAACTAGTGTTCTAAGCATAAAATGAAATTACTCTAAGCATGCTAATGACCAAACAAAAGGACAACCCAAGGCTCTTCCCCAAACAGGGGAAGGAAAACACAAAGTGTGGGAGGCCATATCCCACTTAGCCTTTTTATTAATCAAGTACAATATTGAGGATTTTCAACCTTTTGGGAACTGAAAGTAAGCAAAAAACTTGGAACAAGAAGTCTTATGACTCTTTTACAAAAAGGAGAGTGAGAAGCTTTAGATCTTCTCGTTAAACACCGTCTTCATTGGGTTTTGGATCTTCCTTATGGTTTCTTGATGTGTTTCTCTTCTTCTTTGGGTAATCTCCAAGTGTTTTAAGTTCAAGTCTCTCTTTGCTTCACCTTTGCACTTTATTCTCCTCTCAATACCTACAACAAACAAAAATCCAAACAACTAATGCACCCATTAGTCATTAGCAAAATAAATCAAACTTGAAACTAATATAAGATTAAGATCTACAAACTAAAATCTAAGGTGCGAAAAATTTACATGCAAAGTGGGAAAGAAGAAGAGGGTACAACGGAGCAAAAAGAGAGCAAAAAGAGGGCTGATATAAATGAGGAAAAGAGGAAAAAAGGAGGAGCGAACAGCAGTAAAGAACGCTGCAAAAAAGTGAAGGAAGAGGCTTAAAATAATGACAAAAGAGGGCAGAGAACAAAAAGGATAGTTGGCTGCAACAAAAGAGAAAAATAGGGCAGCGAAAGGGGTGAAAAAGAGAGGCCAACAAATAGTAAAAATGGGGCAGCGAAAGGGGTGAGAAAGAGAGGCCAACAAACAGCAAAAATGGAGCAGCGACAAGGGTGAAAAGAGGGCAGCAAAAGAGAGGGAGAAGGCTAGGACAAGAGGATGGACGAGAGCAAGAAGTTGATGAAAACAAGGTCTTGAAGATGGGGAAGAAATCACAAAGAAGACAATAACCAAGTAACCAAAAAGAGTTTTTTAGAAACTTGTTGGAGAAGGTAAGAAAGATCTGGAACCGCTTGCAACCCTGCAAACAAAATATATTAATAATGAAACATTTGTATGGTGAAGGTATTAGATGCCGAGAGCTCCTACTAGGTGCAATCCCCGAAGACACAAACATTTAATGCAAATTTGATTAGAAGCCTAAGTACTAGATTGGTAGTCTTCAATAAACATAATAATCAAATTGCAATACAAGGGTAGGGTGAAAGAGATATTACTTCACATAGGATGAAGACACAATGCCAAAAGCCCATCAAATGACCTCCAAAGTCTCAATATTTTATTAACAAAAAGAAGCTTACAAATTCCACCAGAGTTTCTATGCCAAAGTCTCCGTCTTAAATAGAGTTGCAAGAGCCTCTATTTATACAAAATTCTACAACTTGAAAACCTAAAATGAATTGGCTTTGAAGAGAGCCAATAACATAGTAAACAAATTTTATTTCCCCATCAAATTCCATGTCAAAGGGTGGCCTAGAGTACAAACCTCCACTTTTTTTTGCCTCCTGTCAATCAACTCTAAGTTCAAATCTGAATAGAACCAATGATTTTCATGAATCTGGTGTAGATGCAGATCCAAATGTGAGATCTGGAATAAAAGTCATGCTCCAACACCGAGATTGCTTTGATTTTTCCACCATGCAATTTGCAGAATAAAACTCCAGCGAGGTCGGGCCCACGTTTTTGCCTCCGTTGAATGCAGATCTGGACAGTGCAGATCAGATCTGAAGAGCTTGGGTAGCTGCTAGGAAGACTTGCGCGTGAACTAGAGAAACCGATAGCTGGAGCATTTCAGTGTTTACATGCAAACGCACATTTCAATCTTTACATGCAACTTTGGATCATCTTTTGTGCAGATCGGAGCTGCTTTGTTCAAAGCGACCTCTTGGAGAATACATGCGCGGGAGGTAGCGGAGCTAACAAAGAAATGAGATGTTTGTTTTTTTAGCGTTAAGGTAAGAAAAACAAAAAAGATAAACCAAAAAATCAGATCTGAAAAATAAAATAAAATAAAGTGCGGTAGTTCCATAGGCCACTTTCAAAATGGTTTCTGAGTGAGAGTGCTTTCCACTCTGTGAAAAGGCTTACCCTAACAATGGACTGATCAGGTTGTAAGCTCTGATACCAGGTTAAAGAATAGAATGAAGCCGGAGAAGCATAATGGGTAGATTAGATTACCTTCTCATTATTAAGAACTGTTTAAATAGGAAATACAAATGACAATAGCACGGATGACCTATCTCACTAGTGACCTAACTCACTAACTAACTATGGGTGAGATTACACTCTTCAACAAGCCCTAGGTTGCGCCAAATCATAAGGAACCTCTGAATTAGAAAATGCAGGTTCAGGCTGACCCTCCATCGGCTGTATCAAATTTGACTCTTCGATGCATTGCCTCTCAAAGTATTCATTGCTAATACTTGTGTGTGATTCTGGATGATATGGCTCTAAATGATCATATGAAAACTTTGCATGCTCCTCTTCCATACCAAGACCTCCCCAAGTTCCTAAGTGAACAGTCCCTTCCGTGGACATGTCACAGATGGGATTTTCAATAAAACCTCCAAAAGATTCTGAATAAACACTCCCTTCTCTGGACATATCGTAGATGGAATTTCCAATCAATTTCCAATAGTCATCATACCCATTCATGTCAGATGTGAGGGAGTCTTCATCCATGGTATCATGTTCCCGGCTATCCATGTCTTCCTCGTGTTCATAACAATCTTCTTCAGAAGATTTGGTTTCAAAAATGTCACAAGGCAGTAAACTTTCCAAACCTTCATCAACATGTGGAGAACAAGGGCTAGTGTCATTACACACCATACAGATCTTATCATAAGTTTCTTTATAGGCTCCTGTAATGGTTTCTTCTTGAGGTAAATATGGAGAAAAACTGTGATCATGATCAATGAAATAATAATGAGAACACTCCAAATTGTTAATAGTTTCTATTATGGTATCATGAAGAGGATCTTCAATAATATCTTCAATCAAGGAACCTTTATGAACATATTCAATGGGATCACTTGGGATGTGTTGCTCAATGGGTCCCTCTAGCTTTGCCAACTCTTCGTTATTTTCTGTTAAAGTGATATGAGGATGGTTTTCAACAATGTCACCAAATAAGGGTCTTTAATAAACTCTTCAACGTGATTGTCATGGATATTCCCATCTTCAGAATCTTGCTATGTATTGAGAGAGACCTCATATTCTTTAATAAGCCGCTTAATCTCTTCCTTTCTTAAATAACTTAGAGGGACTTCCACACATTCGACGTTGTCTATGATAACACAAGAAAGTTCTTCGATGAGAGTATCATAGATATCCTCTTCACTAAAATGTTCAAGAAGTGATTCCAAGTCTTCAATACTTTGTATCATGGAAAAAGGTCCATCATATGTTTCCATGTGATACTCTGTCCCCGATAGGTAGAAGGTAAAGATCTTTTCAAGGAATTTTTTCAAACCATTCATACTACCCCTACCATCATGCTACTTCTCTAAAAACATCCAAAGGAAGCTTGGAAAGGACGTTATACATTTATTAGGAAGGCCATGATAGAACCAACCAATGTTATCAGAACCGGACCGGTCATCAAACCGGCGAAGCCCAAAATGTGAACCGGACCGGAACCGGAAAAAAACCGGGTAAAAAACCGGCTGACTAAAAAATACATAAAATATTCATATTTTGTAAAAAAACATATATATTCATGTGCATACATATGAATCCAGACCATTAATACACAAATATGCAAAGTTTCTCATATATATAGCAAATATGGGTGCAAATATCCAAAATAGCACCTAGTGCAATACATCTGTGAGGTTCTGAACCAAAGTACATCAACAAAGAGGCTCTAAATGGCCCCTACAATCCAAAAATAAACCATAGTACTAATGAATAACAATAAAGTGATCATATGGCACTACCCTACTAGCCACTACTTAGTACTACTAGAGTCTAGTAGTCTACTACTCATCATCGTCCTCCTCATCGTCATCCTCATCCTCTTCATCAAGTTTCAAGTATCCAAAGATCAATTTTAAGGTCAGCGGAAGGGTCTGAATCATACGCAGAATACAGTTGAAGTCTGATCTCTGCCATCCTAAACACTTTGGCATCCGAACTTCTGATCTCTATATACATTTTGTGAATAGCTTTGGCTGACATAATTAAAGGCTAAGATTGGATCCTGCCACAAGCTTAAGCATGCACAAAAAGACAACACTGGAATCTCCCTTGCAATAAACATACCGTGGCAATTCGATATGCACATGAAGTTTGGGCACTCTCCATAATTGTGACAACATTTTGGG
>LPNX011157623.1:73447-101479 GCA_001517045.1 Pseudotsuga menziesii
TTTTCCGGTTTTGCAAATTTTTTTTATGAACCGGACCAGTTGACCCTGTGAACCGGTCAGACCGGCCGGTTTTGCCGGTTCCGATAACACTGGAACCAACAACTAGCATCTCTCTGAAAAGTACCAGTAAGCATTTCCATCATATTGTCCTCATAAAGAACATTGGAGTCAGCCAACAATTGAAGGAAAGACTTGATATGCCAGATGGCCGAATCACCATAATTTCCATGAAAGACTGGAAGCCATTTATATCCATCCTCCACACCATGACCAAAGTTAGGAAAACCTGGGATGTTTGAGAAATCGATAGGCTGAAAAAGTCTGGCTATCTGGGCACCACACTGCTCCCTTAATTCATCCATATCAAAAATTAATAGTATGCATTTGATATAACCATTGAACCTTGTACTGAACAGGTGTAGATGTCAAGTGATGAGCTTTAAAGGTTTTAATATATTGCATGGGCTCATCTACACACAACAAAACTTCACAAGTTTATGAGATAACAAGGTTTTAACCATTCAATGGAGTCGCCACGTGAGAAGAAAAAATATGCATTTAAAACTTTCTCAAAAAAAATTTCCTTTTGCTTTTCTTTGGTAAATTATGAAAAAGAAAAAGGTTAGTGGAGTCACCAGATGAAAAATTCAAAAACTAATCTAAAAAATCATCAAACAAAGGAAAAATAAAAGTCGTACTCCCAGAATAGAAAGAATTATCCTCGGCAACGACGCCAAAATGTAGCCGCCTAATTCGCACCTCGAGTCACGTGGCAGAAATCTTCAAGCCACTGGGTGTGACCTTGGGGGCAAGCAAGAGTCAAGTGTTGTCACTTGATCTTGACTCCTCTGTCTAGGCTCTCTTCTAGCAAAGCCAAGAGAGGTGGTCCCTAGTAAAATAAACTATGGTGTTTAATCTATAACGATATAACAACTTGTCTAGGAGATGAGATAAATAAAACCTTGAAACAAAGAAAACTGCAAATGATTTAAATGACTAGCATAAATAACATTCCACAACACAATGATTAACTTAATCATAAAATAAGCCAAATTGCCAAAAAGGACTAGTGCCAATGGAGTGCTTGTGTAAAGGGTTGCTAGTGGAGTCTCGTGAAGTATTCCAATTGTCTCAGTTGGTAAGTTTTAAGATTATTAAGTGAGTAATTAGGGAGTGGGTCAATTCTTGGTAAATTTTATTATTTATGTGGTAATGATCTTTTTAATGACAGGAATATGGTATTCCAGATAGACCCGGAGGTACGAGGAATGTGTCCAGATTTACCAAGAAGTGGCTCTCACAGTGACATGTGGGCTAGATGGAGTCGCAAGGCTGTGTTCAACACTACACCAAACGAGGGTGTAGCCTAACAGTAACCTGCGGTCACTTTCTAGTGGTTCCCACTTCACTTGTAGAATTTCCCCACAACTTGGTAAAATTGTGTAAGTGCCAGATTTTCACTTTTAGGGATTAATTGATGTGTTTTACTAATTACTAGTCACTTCAATCCCTTTCTGATTGTCCCACCGATCCAGCCAAAGGCTTGCTGTGGTCACAAGAGCATACAGGGTCTTGAAGTCTTGGATATTTTAAGTTTTTTAAAGCCAAGTGTGAGTTTTTTAAATCTCAATGTCGATACTCTCATTACTGAGAACACAATCGGATTGATTAATTTTATTTGAGGAACATAAAATAAATTGAAAAAATTAAAGAAAAACTTAAAAAAACTAAAAAAGTGAAACTGTTCGAATCCCCCCTGGGTGGATAGTGTGTGGGCACTTGGCTGTCCACTTGCTTCTGTTTTTACAATGATTAGAAGAAAAAAATACTTGTGTTTTTATGTAGAATAGGAAACAACAAGTTTTTACAATTAAGGACCTTTAAGAAGTGGCCAATGAAAGAAGTATGAGAAGAGAGGTCTCCCGTTGACTTGGATCTTTAAAATTTCGCCATAGTGCCTCTCTTTATCAAATCAATCTCTGCTGCAAAACAACGAACAATTTTTTATTAAAAATGATAGAAAATCAAATTAAAATATAAAAAATTGATCAACAATTTTAAGTACTTAAAAGATAGAAAAAATTAGATATTAATCAAGTACTTGTTGACGGTTAGATCATTCAAAAAAATCACTTTAACAATCAGATCTGAACCTTTTAAGTGCATCCACAAATCAAAGTTATGAAATATTCTTTAATGTATAAAAAGATTTAGCTATGCATTATGAAAGTAACCGTAAAAGAAACTTTGAAATTTTGTGACGGAAGGGTATCACCAAGCTTGCACGATAGAGAAAGAAAGACAAGAAAGAATCCATGAAGTGTTGCTGGTGGGATGCAATCCTCTCTTCAAGAGTTGCTTGGAGTAAAAGTAGAGCTCACACGCTCATCCAAAACTCCAGCTTAAGCAACCTACAAAAGAAATCTACAAAACGTGCAAATGGGGATTAAGTGTCGGTGTTTATCCAATAATGAATGCTCGATAAAAATATGAAATCAAACTAGAATCATAAACTCATATGCATTCTACTATAGATAACAATAATAATTAATAATAGGAGTACTACTTCCTATCTTATCAGAAAAAAACAATTATCTTCAAAGCCAACAAATCCCAAACACATACAAGCTTGCGAAAATCCATAGGTTACCTCAATATTACCAATGAAAACGCATCCAAATACCATAGACCACAGTTGCATTAGCCTCTAAAGCCTTTTATTAACTCAACAATCAATATTACATATTACAGAAGCAGAGGTTCAATGCCCAAATCATTAGTCTGGAATGAAGAGAGGTTGCCTGCTTAAATAGAAGTCTAGCAAAGAGAGGGGAATGCATCTCCTCAAGGATGTGCTAGCTCCAAGTGTGTTGGTTGTGGATTGGAGAAAGGTTGGAATGAGTTGGATAAAGACAAAAGTAAAAGCAACTTCAAAACTTTGGAATCCACATCACCCAAACTTCCATCTCTCTTGGAATTTATGCCCCCACATGGAGAGGAAGTTCCAAACACAAAAAAATCTTCGTATTGGCAACATCTAACTTGCCCCCCTTGCTCGGCTACCTACCAAAATGATTTGCCAAGTCACCCAACTCTTTTTTGACAATTATCTTTTATTTTTTTAATTGCCGAATTTTTTAATATTTCATTTTTTCTTGGGTTTTTGGGTTTTTTGAGTAATTATTACTTTTGGGGTTGAATAATTACTCGAAAACTTAGGAAAGTGGGTCTAATGGTTAAGTGGGTGCTCTGAGTTAGAAAATGAGCACCCCCATGGCAAAAACAACCTCCTAGCCACACTTTTATGACTTTTTACAGTTTTACAATTAATTTATTAAAAATAAGTCAATAAAAATAGAAAAAATATTTTTTCCAGAAATTAAAAAATACCTATGGGGGACTTAGAGCATGTTCATAATGACTCAAAATAATGATTAGCATGGTAATATACATCAACACATAGGTTTTAATAACCTCCTAAGGTTTAATTAATAAGGCAATTATTCCAGCTTAGGAGGTTTGGGCGAAAAACTCCAAAATGATTTATTGCTTAAAAACAATAAATAAATAACAAGAAAAAAACACCCTGGAATAATTCATTAATAAATAAGTCCTAAGAAGCCAAACCTTTTACATAAAGTCATCATGCTAACTCATTTTATTACAAGTCCCCATGGGGTATGAACATGTTAAAAAAATTAAAAAAAAGGGCCTAGGAAGGCCTGCAAGGACTTCTCAACTTGAAAGTTGAACAAGTAATTGTTCATCTTTGGCGGCTCGGTTAAAAGTCCAAATGAGTGCAACTTAGGTGGTAACAAAAGGCATTAGAGGCTTATGATGAAAGAGATGAAGGGGTATAAATTCTTAGCAAGAGGTTTCACCCGTGCAGGGATCTGACCAACACATATGAAATACAAGACTATCTAAGCTCAGCATATAGTGTCCTTGCTATGATGGACTATCCATATCCAACTAGTGTTTAATGCCTGCCTACCCAACAAGAGAGGTCTGCAAAGAGATTGATAGTTTTTTCCAATGGCACGGATGTGTTGAATCAGATATTTTCTGGGGTTATCGTTTACTATAATTATACAATAGAAGAAAATTGTTTTGATGTCAATGATGACCCTTTGATGTAAACGGTTGAATTTGGTAGGATTGCACAGAGACGGATATGCTTATGTCTAGCAATGCAGAGAGCATCATTTTCCCACAAGTTTACTTTCGACATCGAGTCATACACACCAATTTTCTTGAATATATTTGCTGTAGAACTCCCTCATTGAATAACAACCAAATTTCGTGGTCATAACATACAAAGTATTGATAAAACTATGGAAGCAATATAATTTTCTCAAAATGGTCTTTTGGATCCTTGGAGTGGAGGAAGTGTTCTACAAAACATTTCGAACAACATTGTAGCACTCGTAACAGAGGTAGGTGCCCATCATTTGGATTTGCGTGCTGCACAAATGTAGGTGCCCATCGTAACAAAGCCTAGTTTTATATCCGCAATAATTTTGGTACAACCATGACACAATGTGAAAGAGCTGCAGAGAATTTCCACCGTCTGGGAATGGTGTTGGACAAAGAGTGCATAAACTCGTGGAATGGAAGTGCGGCCATGCTTGCAGTTCTCATTGATAATGTTAGGAAGTATGGTCCAGATATTTCAGTCCAAATATTTCAAGTACACCACAGTAGTTCTCTGTTGGGATTATTAATCCTCCCTTGTCCAATTTGGTCATATGTCTAAATCAAGAGTCCTTCCAGTCTATTTTTAGTCACTAGCACCATTGGGTCCACTTGGCCTAATTGGGGCACATGTTCCAGTTACTAAAGTGTGAGAAACACTAATTGAGGCCTATTGCCACTGATTGCACTTGCATGCATCACTTTAGGAGCCTCCTAGATCAATCCCTACAAATTAGGGGCCACTGGGAGTGCCGATACCAACCAAGGTCAGTTGAGTTGAGTTGGTGACTAGTCAAGCTCAGTTAGGAGTCAGTTACATTCAGTTCTAATCCCTTACATTCAGTTCTACTCAGTTAGCGCTAGGATTGCATGGTTGCAAGCAAGTGAGGTGCATTTACTCACCTACCTCAGTCAGTTAGACTAGTTAACACTGAATTAGACACTTGAGTTGTGATTTAGAACTCCGATGAACTCCGATAGTGATTTAGACAAGGTCAGTTAACCATTCAGTAAAGTAGAGTCTAATCAATTCGAATTTCCTCCCATGGATTTGAATTGCATGTGGCTATTTAGCCATTTGTACTTCATTGTAATTATTATCTAATTACTTTTGATTAATGAAAGCATTCACAGTTGCAAGCTATTTTTGCACTGTTTCATTCTTCAATTGCTACGTAAATTGTATGATCTATTTGTGAGTTGTGTGTTGATTCATAGATCTATATGCTCAATTTAACATGGTATTAGAGCCTCGACAGGACAAGGCACTTCTCCTACTATAGATCCATACATGGATCATTTTTTTGAGCAAATTGCTCCTTCCAGTACTACACCAGAAGCAGAGAATTTACCACTTAATATCCCAAGTTAAGGAATTGTTGATCAAGCTTGCTTGATCAACTATGCTGGGTGTGAAGGAAATTCCAAAAGTGCAGACTGTAGACCTTATTTTGTTTGTTTGATTGTGTGATTTACAGGTTTATCAATCCTCTTCACTGCATTCGCTACAAGCAGCTTAGTCCCCTTCACAGCATTTGCTACAGCAGCTCAGTCTTCTCCACTGCATTCTAGATGGCCCCTCCAATGGAGCTCCTTATTCCTTTCAACTATCACCAGTGGAAAGAGGACATGGAGATGTAGCTACGCTCCAAAACACTTTTCAGACTATAAATGGAGACAGAGAAAGAGCCAATTCATTATCTTGACAAAGAAAAGTACTGGAATAGGCTTGATGAATCCTAGTGATGCTTGTGCCTCTCAATCTCTCTCAATCTTCTCTTTCACATCAATGGATTGAAGACTCCCAAGGAGGTTTGGGATAAGCTTGCCTCCTTATTTGACAAGTAGGATGATCTAAGGATATATCATCTGGATAATGAGTTGATCTCTCTCCATCCAGCCAATTTCGAAACACTCATTGACTTCTTCACAAAATTCAAGCATCTAGTGTTCCAATTGAAGCTGTGCAAGGTTGAGAAGGTGGATGATCAACTCATCCTTGCCATTCTCTCCAAACTTGGTGCAGATTATTCAGTATTTGTATCAACATTTTATTCTGTGAAGCTTTCTACTCCAAACTGGAAGATGCCTACTCTTAACTCCTTCATTGAATCTCTCACTCAAGAGCATGACAAGTTGATCCAAATGGGGATCATTCGAATTTCTAGAGATCAAACGCTAGTTGCAGGAGGACCTAAGGTAGCGAATGATAAAGGGAAACAAAAGGATGAGTCTCCTGTAGAGAAAGAGCAGTCAAAAGAGCCTTCAGGTTTGAAGAGAAGTAAGAAGAATGGCAAAGGAAAGACACTCTGTTCTTACTGTGGAAGGGGCTTTCATCCAAAAAGCACTTGTATGAGAAGAACAATTGATGAGATGTCTCTTCTTCTGAAGAAACATAACATTATTGTACTTGCTAGCGCAAGGAAGGCTGACCATATAGAAGAAACTGAAGAACATGAAGAGACATGCCATGCACTGAAGGCTAGCTGCTCAACATCACATGCCTTCCTCATTGATTCTGGAGATTCCAATCATATGGTTGCATCTAGAGAATCATTCTCTTCCTTGCAGTCTTTTGATGGTCCTAGTATTCAGATGGGAAAAAGCAGTAAAGTTCAAGCCAAAGGGAAGGGCTCTATCAAGCTTGAACATGGAAAGTTCAAAGATGTGCTTTATGTTCCCTCCCTAGTTGCAAACCTGTTATTTGTATACCAAATGACTCATACTGGGTCTCCAAAGCGAGTCATATTTGGTCCTGACTCAGTGGAGATCACAAATATCTCTACTGGGAACATCATGGTGAAGGGTGTTGCAAATCATGCCTCTAAGGCATATGAGTTTTCACACTTCATGCCATTTTCAGAACCAACGCACTCTTAGCAGCCACTTGCAAGGGAAGTGTTATCACTTGCCTTGTAGTTTCCTGTGTGAGGTGGATCCAGGATGGATGGTAGAGGGGCGAGCAACTAAGGGGTGGAACCACGACTGCTTAGACTTCCAAATGGATGGTTGCCACGCCAATCAAGGCAGCCTTCACTTTATGTGATCCTAGTCCAAGACAACAATGGAGGAGACCCAGATCTTCTCCCGACAGGAGAGATCGAACCTAGACACCAGAAGAAGATCAGATGGGGCTTCAGGGTACTTAAGGTGCAAGGTAAATGGAAACCCTAGTTCTAGGGTTAAGGTATTAACAACTGATGGAGATGACCACTGTCTTGGGAAACGTAACTGTGATAGGGTGAGCAAGAACAGAGTTGGGATTGCCAAGTACCAAGGGGACAATCTCAGTGAAAGATAGGTGACTTGAATTATTAGTAGGTGTTGGCAAAATGAATAGGAATGGGGTCAAGTTGGGGCTAGCGCTAGCTAGGAGATTAGTGCCTTATGTGTATTGGGAAATGGAGTTAGCAGTAAACCAATGTTTCAGAGAACCCACCTGGGAGACACCTTGATCTACGAACCCAGAAAGTAGTTGGTCCGGAAAAGCTAAGGTATAGGAAACCCAGCTCAATGGATGGCTAATGCTAGGGCTTAGGAGGACAGATCTGCAGTTCTAGGGTTACCTGGAGGCTAATGGCTCAACGTTGAAGGAGAGAAGAGGTCATGGTGACCTGATCTACAAGCCCAAATCAGAAAATCAACAGAAAAATCAGATCTGGAAAAGTCAGAATCTGATGAGGGGGGGGGGCTAGGAGGCTGAAAACCTATTTTTTAGATCTAGGGCAAACCGGAGAGAACTAGCTCAGTGTTGGGGGTGTTCTGGAATGCTCAGGATCCGATCTATCTGTCTATCTTGTCAGATTTCAGAAAAACTCACTTCCGAAAAAGTCTAATTTTCAGTGAGGGCGCTAGGGCAGTTTCAGTCAATTTTTCAGATCTAGGTCAAATGGTCAAGCAATTGGACAGGGTTGGGGTTGATTTAGGCTGTGTGGGACCCGATCTATCCATCCGTGAAGACAAAATTTAGAAAAACTCAAAACCCTAGCAGGTTAATTTTTTAGTGGGGGTTATGTAGTTTTTTGCTTAAAAATCAGATCTAGGTCAAATTGTGAGGAATTTGACCAGTGTTTCAGTTGATTTGATGAAGGGGAGGCACGATCTATGAAACCCAGAAATGGTTTGGCAAAAGATCGGACTATTCCCAAGTTTATTATTTTTTTGGGTTTTTAGTGCTTTAGGAGTTTTCAGAAAAAGTTGAAGAAAAGAAAGGTACAATGGAATAAGAATTGAAAAAGAAGAGACTTACCTGCTGGATCTTACCTGGAAATCCAAAAAATAATAAAAAATGCCCAAAAAATACGTGTGGGCCCAATCGGGGGCTGCAACTGCCGGAGAAGGTGTGGAGGCTATCACTCTCATCATCATGACTCATCCTATGTCATTTCCTTGCCTCAGTAGCCCAAATCGATTTCTTCAATAGCCATTTAATCATTTTTTATTCTGCCTCGAGAAACGTGAACCTGCGAAAACAGCCTTCTAGGGTGCCTACTTTGCCAAACTGAGCGTACCATACTCTCTGGGATGGGGGTACTATGGTACAAACGAGTGGTTACACCCTTATGTTCCATGCAATGCCCTAGGAGATCCAACTAAAACATCTCCCTACTCAAACATATCAACCTGTGAAGAAAAACTGCATCAGAAAGGCAAGATGAGCCTGATCATATCTGCAAGTGCTCGAAACTGGAAATAAACTGTCTCATTAGACTCAGAGAGTCCAAATCCATCTAAGGTGTATACTCATACCCCTCATAGGTCTCTATCTGATCATCAACCATATCCAATAAACAATATAACCCTCTGTAAATGATCAGACACCAATAATAACTTAGACTATCATCCATCTGCTGCAAGTGTTAAAAGGCTAAGACATGCTCTACAACTCATGCAAGCAACAATCACAACAAGTAGCAATCATGTCACTGGCGGTACATCAACAAATACATATATAAGGCTTTATTTTTTATTATTACTCAGACTTAGACTTTCAGGACTATACTCACTTCATAGCTGTAGTAATTTTGCTAGTGAAGGGTGAAGGATGAAATTGACAAGGCTAAGGCAAAGGATGACTTTCTACTCAACATCATGACACTTCGGATATGGAAAGGGAATACTCACTATAACCAATGTTGGACAAACAACAACACAAGGAATGGCAGTGTCTCACAAATGGGTGAGTTGTTTAGAGAGTGCTTATTCAACTTAGGCATCATGACTAAATCAAGCTTGATCCAAGTTCATTAGGATCATCATTTTATTCCATGGCCTTTTTGGCCTATATGACCCTTTTGGGACTTCACCAGTGCTTAAAAGCACAGCTAATCGTAGCTTTCATCCGGGGCATAATTATTTTAATAAGGTCAGCAATTTTTGGATATAGCATATTTTACACCATTGCTTTTTAGACCTTTTCATATACTCTTCAAGGAGTATTTTAGCATTTCATTGCTCTTGCCCTTTTTACATATGTTAAGAAACATGGTTTATAAATTTTCATTTTCCATGGGTGCATATTCAATATTTCCAATATAAGCAGTACATGAGCTTTCAGTTTTAGCCAACAACATCTCAAGTGACTAGGGGGAGTTCTGCATAATGCCAAACATCGAGACAACCGACCAGAATGATTTAGGCATACAATCCAACTTACCAAAGGCAAGTTCTATCACCAACTCAGAGCCGAGACACAATATAAACAGGGAGGCTTGTCCAACAAAAGTTCTAGCGGGGAAAAAGGTCCTCCATGCCATAAGTCAAGAAGTCAGTCGGGTTGAAACTAAAATTGAAGGTAATGGATGGATGAAGACAGTGAATGATGGAGCCAACACTAGCAAGCCAAAACAATGGTGGGAATGACTACCTCTATTCTCCCCAAAGAGGGTAAAACCAATGAGTATAGATCAGGAACTTCCAAGTCTAAGTAAGGACATCAATACATAGTACAAGATACAACCAAGTCCATATAATTATGACCGCCAGATCATGATACCACAAATTAATACATGTCACAAGAATCGGTATAAGAGCAATAATAACCATAACACAATATAAAATGCTGAGTCATAACCATGCAATATAATCCATCTGAGACACCATCTGTCCAATGAGAAAGAACTGACACAAAACTGGGCATCAATGACTGCTCTGAAAATGACATAAATGGCTACATCGGTCCTCAAATCTGAGTGTCCTGAGACTCAGTCCTGACATGGGAGAGTACAATAGTCCACTAATATAATCATGATCCATAAAAAATGGTCATCTCAGCATCTCATATGTAAGAGATCTGGCTGAAAAATGTACTGTGTCTGAAAAATAGAATATGGTAGATTGGCTACATATGTAAGAGATTTTGCATTTTCCACTAGTATTGCAGATTCAGCTATATCACTTTATGAGATTGATATTCAGGGTGATCCAGATCTAGTCCCTCCTTCCAAACTGGAAGCTTGGAAGATGACTGGAAATCCATCTGACACTCAGAAGGGAAAGACCCTTGCGCTATGTCAAGAAATCTTATCTCCTTCAAGGAGATGCAATAGACTCCATGTAAGATGCTACATGGCAAGGGCTCAGTCTCACTACATTCAGAAGAATAGAGCTGATCATACACCTCTTCATCCAGCAAGAGACAAAGGTTACATTCCTCCTTCCTTCCATCATCATTTTGGGAGAAGATGGAGAAGTCTACATGCCAGGCCCCAGGATACCTGTGCACAGAACATCATGCATGCTGCTTCGCTACATCATGAAGATTGCAACAACACATTTTCAAGTTTTTCAAACTTGAATCTTGATTCTATCTGCTTAGTTAGAGGGGGGGCTTTTTTCCCATGTGGTTTTTTCCCCACCTCCTTGTATTGAGCAGTTACTTTACTTTACTTGATGTAATGTGTGACCTATGGTCTTAGTTACTAGGGCCCACAGATTGTCCAAGTTAGCATTTAGGGGGGTTGTTAGGATTATTAATCCTCCCTTGTCCAATTTGGTCATATGTCTAAATCAGGAGTCATGTCTAAATCAAGAGTCCTTCTAGTCTATTTTTAGTCACTAGCACCATTGGGTCCACTTGGCCTAATTGGAGCACATGTTCCAGTTACTAAAGTGTGGGGAACACTAATTGAGGCCTACTGCCACTGATTGCACTTGCATGCATCAGTTTAGGAGCCTCCTAGATCAATCCCTACAAATTAGGATCCACTGGGAGTGCCGATACCAACCAAGGTCAGTTGAGTTGGTGACTAGTCAAGCTCAATTAGGAGTCAATTACATTCAGTTCTAATCCCTTACATTCAGTTCTACTCAGTTAGTGCTAGGATTGCATGGCTGCATGCAGGTGAGGTGCATTTACTCACCTACCTCAGTCAGTTAGACTAGTTAACATTGAATTAGACACTTGAGTTGTGATTTAGAACTCCGATGAACTCCGATAATGATTTAGACAAGGTTAGTTAACCATTCAGTCAAGTAGAGTCTAATCAATTCGAATTTCCTCACATGGATTCAAATTGCATGTGGTTATTTAGCCATTTGTACTTCATTGTAATTATTATCTAATTACTTTTGATTAATGAAAGCATTCACAGTTGCAAGCCATTTTTGCATCGTTTCATTCTTCAATTGCTGAGTAAATTGTGTGATCTATTTGTGAGTTGTGTGTTGATCGATAGATCTATGTGCTCAATTTAACACTCTCCAGTTTTTCTTTAGATCCAGACTATCCCTATAGGGCTCCAATGAACTCCTGTGTCAGTGCATACAGATCCATGTCTGGGTTTCCGACTGCTCTGTTCACGTGGCAATTGATCATGGAATGGCGTTTGAGGTTGCGTTTTGGAGATTAGAGCAGTTGAATGTGCAATCATTTAACAAGAGCCACTAGGTGGCCATGTCTCCTCATAGAAATATAGAAGAAAAGCATAGGTATTGTCATTTGAAATATCATTTGAAAAGGGATTTGAATTTAGCAATATAGAAGAAAAGCATAGGTATTATCATTTGAAAAGGGATTTGAATTTAGCATGTGTTGCCATGAAAATAACTTATTAGACAATGACATTAACTAGCACGCTGCACACCCACATAGCTTGTGGTTGGAACTTGGAACACGTCCATATGGATCAAATGGTTGAAAGATAGTTATGGAATGGAAGAAAATTTAGGAATATTTTTTTATTCGTCATATTCTTCTAGTTAAATGGGTTCAATTGTGAGTTATCCATGCCTAGCTACATGTTATCATCGACATTCTTCATGTTATCCATTTATCAACTATCAGTTATTTTTTCTTTTCATCTCACATTCTTCTAGTTATCTACCATGAATTGTTGGTTATCCATTCATCAGCTATTAGTTATCCATGCATTTCTACCCGTTATTCATTCATCAACTAACTACCAGTTATTTTTTATATTCCTTTTTTTATAATTGTTTATTTCGAATTTTGAACGACTGCCACAGTCAATCTCGACAGTACACTTGTCTCATCCTCGTCTGTAGATGAAAAAGCATAGGTCGTAGTCCACCCAAATCTCAAATAAATACGTCTATTGACGCAATAAACAACCCATTAAATTAACAAATTAAATTAAAAATAATTTTCTCATAAAAATATATAGTTAAAACATTTTTAATAAAAAACATTTCCTCTCTTTCTCAAGACCTAGACATGTAAGTACATAATTGTATGTTTGAAGAAGTAGTTTATGGTGGTTTCAACTATTCACTAGTATAACTGATATCCAATATCCCATTTGATCATCACTAAAGATATTAGAGATGATGACCCGAATAAAAGTTGATAAGTTAGCCAAATATATTTGTGTCGATTTTCTAAAGCATAAACACTATGGGGTAATGCATCTCTAGTATTAAGCCACCAATCATCAAGAGAATGGCATGATATTGGAGAGGGTTCGACTTTTATCTAATACAACTCAAAAATGTATCAGGATATAGTGCACTTCCGGGTTGAAATGTGTTGTACTAGTAAACGACAAGTGTCGCTTAGTGCATAGAGTGATGGTACACTTGTCCAACAATATGCCACTAATCATATTAAATCTCATGGTAAGTACATAGAAAGGCCAATTGGAGGGTGGATTGTTGAGGAATTCCTCATCATAAAGATCATCACCGTCGATTTATATAGCTTGTCCATTTAAGTTTTATGATGCCTATGAAATTACGTAAGGTTTAATATGAGGTTAAACTAAGTTGACTATAAAGTACATCGAACCACTTCCAATTTATGTTCATTACAAGGTTATCTAAACAAATGTATATACACCATGTTTTATTGCGTCGAGAGGCACTCTACAGCCCAGTATGGGGGATATCTTGTAACGTTACGTAACGTTATGGAGGAGATCTTGTAACGTTACATAATGTTATGTAACGCTATGTCGGCTATAAATAATAACATTATAGGGGAGATCTTGTTGCGCCGAGAGGCACTCTATAGCCCAGTATGGGAGAGATCTTGCAACGTTACGTAATGTTATGTAACGTTACGTAATGCTATTTTTATTAATAACAAATAATTTTTTTAATTATAGGCCAAAATAAATGTCGGCTAGAAAAACCACCTAATATGGGGAAGATGTTGTAATATTCCTACCTAACAAAACAATAAAAAAGTAAAAATTTAATTATCCGTAAAAAAAAATGGAAGATGTTGTAATATTCCTACCTAACAAAACAATAAAAATGTAAAAATTAAATTATCTGTAAAAAAATGTGGATCAGGAGAAAAACACAATATGGGGGAGATGTTGTAATATTCCTACCTAACAAAATAATAAAAAATAAAAAATTGAATTATCCGCAAAATAATGTTGGCCTTGCACATGGTTTTAAAACCATGTGCATGGTTTTAAAACTATGTGCACATGGTTTTAAAACCATGTGCAAGGCCTTCTAAACAACCCATGGTTTTATTGTACATGGTTTAGGAGGGCCTTCCAGATGGTTTTAAAACCATGTGCAAGGCCTTCTAAACAACCCATGGTTTTATTGTACATGGTTTAGGAGGGCCTTCCAGATGGTTTTAAAACCATGTGCAAGGCCTCCTAAACAACCCTTGGTTTTATTGTACATGGTTTAGGAGGGCCTTGCAAATGGTTTTAAGACCATGTCCAAGGCCTTGCATATGGTTTTAAAACCATGTATGGAGAAATGTTGTAATGTTCGTTCCTAACAAAGTAAAAAATAATAATAAATACTATATGTCGGCCATAAATAATATTAAATATTAATAATAATAATATTATATGTGGACCTTAACTAAAAAGATGTGTCTTTTGGTTTGAATCAAATCAATGGATACCTACGAAGAGATTTGATCCCTCTCGGCGCTTGATAGAGCTTAGGATTTGGATCTACGCTGGTAACGTTACATAACGTTATTTATTTATTATTTATAGCCATAACGTTACATAACATTACATGAATTAGAATTTGATTAATGAATTAGAATTTGATTAACTTGTCGTGTGAATCGATTTGAATTTGCCAGGAGATTTGGGATTGGTTACATCCAAAGTTATGCCAAAATTCTGGTAAAAGCAAGCACAACAAATTCTTTGCAGACGAGTGTGCTTGAAACATAAATATTAAAATCTGTTTGCCATCTAGCTCGCTATAGCCTATTTAAAACATATGCAAAATGTTTTGTTTAGATTAATTTTGGCAAGTAGCAATATTTGACATTTCGAATGAATGGTTTGGTTTGACGTTGGATTCATGGGAATCGAATACAGGACGTCATATGTTATTAGAAAATGGCATATAGCGGACGTCATATTCATAATGGAGTGGAAGAGAATGGCGGTCAATGTGATTAGAAGAATAACGGGTGGGAGACGAAAAGAGCGTGGGAACTTCAAGTGCAAGCAAGACTGCATAGCCATGACAGAAGAAACAGCATCGACTATCGGATGAACCACCTAACCTAACCCACGACTTGAAGTGCTATGATATACAAATCAAGGATTCAATGAATGAATCAAAGTCAACGAGTGAAATGACAGAAGCGCCAGTGCCATAATCATCAAGGACAATGTAATTGTGAATCATATTAATGGCTGGCTTGCGTTTCATGTGCTAACTGAGCCAGAACATACGAATGACATGAGTCCACGATTGAGCATGCAATTTATCAGTCAACACAGGAAAAGCTTTGAAGCTGCTCTACCGGTACAGGTTCGCCGGATTGCTTGGTCAAATCCACATTAATGAGCAGTTCTATCTACCCAATCAAGATACGCATATCACATCAAAATCTCTGAGCTTCAAAATACCGGTGGTTATTGAAGACAACGCCACTCAAATTTTGAAGATTAGATCCAAGATATTACAAAAAAAAAAAAACTATGCACATTGAACTTATGGTTCAAAAAGCCTTATAAAAATAAAAAATAATAAACATTATGCGCATTAAATCTTAAATTCGAAATGGAAGTTTGAACAGTGTTTTTGGGGAATTTTTCAAAAAGCTTTTATATTGAAAAAAAACATTTTTAAATTTTAATTTAAATTAAAGTAAACATTTAGTAGTTTAAATATGTTATGTTTTGAATCTTTTTAAGATTATATTTTATTAATTTGACTTAGAAATTTTGAATTTTAATGGTTAGTATGGCACAATTTAGATGTAATATAGATATTTAATAAGGAAGATTTTATTTCAATATTGGAAAAATTAATTTAAATAATAAAAATTGCAATTTAACAAATAATTATATAATTAAATTTTTAAACCAGCCTAGATCCAAATCCAAGGCTCTATCAAGCGCCCAGAGGGATCAAATCTCCCTAGGTGCAAACCTCTTTGAGTGCAATACCTCCGAAACAGCCCATGCTTTTATTAGGGCCTTGGACCTCCTAAACAACCCATGGTTTTATTGTACATTGTTTAAGAGGGCCTTGCAAATGGTTTTAAAACCATGTGCAAGGCCTCCTAAACACCCCATGGTTTTAGGAGGGCCTTGCACATGGTTTTAAAACCATGTATGGGGAGATGTTCTACTGTTAGTTCCTAACAAAATAAAAAAAATATTATATGTGGGCCATAAATAATATTAAATATCAATAATAAAAATAGTATATGTCGACGTTAAATAAAAATATGTGTCTTTTGGTATGAATCAAATCAATGGCTATATATAGAACACACCAAAGCTTATAGCTCTTTAATGCAATACCTAAGGAGGGGTTTGATCCCTCTCGGCGCTTGATAGAGCCTAAAATTTGGATCTAGGCTGGTATATAATCAACCAAATAATCTTGTGCACATAAATGCAAATGCATATATTAAATCAATCTACTAACGTGATTGCTATATGTCTCATATCTCAGTGGGCCCCCGGGTTCTCGGCACCATCCTACGAGGCTGATATCATCCATATGAGCCAATCCAATTTAAGAAAAAACATTATTAAAATAATAGCACACTTGCTCCTAGTCCTTGGTATCATGCCATGGTTTGCATTGGTGGCTTGATATCTGTTGGACACAATGGTCACACTAAGAGGCGAGGTGAATCGGTGTCAAGGCAATTTAACTTCTTTTTATTCTTCAACCAATTTAGAAGAGTTCATGAGTACTTCATTATTACATAAGCATTCATCAACTAAATCAACTATGAATCATAAGCATAACAATCACATCATCAAGAGACACAACAAGATATGTATGGTAAGCTTTATTTATGGTTTATGTGTAGTACAATGAAAGACACCAATCTTCGCAATTACAATCAACACCAATTGATATAAAGAGCACCAACTCTAACAACAGGACCCAACTTGGTTTTCTTAGCTCCAACTAAGAAGGGTTGAGGTATCCAAACCTCAAGATGCAAGAATTAACTTGCAATTAGTGAACAATCACACACTTCTGCCACTCAATCAACTATCACTTCACACTTGCTGCCTCTGTCAAATCAAACTCCTATTGCTGTCATCACTACTAATGTCACTGTCATAATCATTATACTTTCACTGTCACACCAAGCACTGCCATATCATTATCAAGCTGCCACTGTCACATCAAAATTCTACTCATATACTGTCAAGATAACTAAGGTCTGTCTGCTATCTCAATCCCAACTTAGTCAACTCAATTAACTGCCAAGTCAATGGAAGCTACTTCTACCATAAACCTTTGATCTCTGTTGTTCCCAAGAATGTCCATTGTCATAATCTAAGTCATAATCTAAGCAATATCATTGTTCACAACTAGTTTCAATAAACATAGTTCAACAACAGCTAATGGAGTTAAGTCAAACTATCATCAAGTTGTCATTTCACTATCATTGTCATATTAACCTGTGGTAATCATTATGTACAACTATGAAGATAATCATTGAAGGATAGGTCTCAATTTCTTTGGCTGCTACAGACTCACAAAATCAGAGAGTGAAGTCAACCAAGTGACTTGTACAACATTACTTCCTTCTCTTCTATCGGTACCTTAGTCCATACATGAATTTCAGAGAGAAAGTAAACTTTAACTTCAAACTTCTTCTACTGCCACAGTCACCAATTAGTCACCTGGATGTGTTGATACAACTTGCTTAACTATTTCCCCCATAGTTCAAAAGTCATGAAAAACTTTATCAATATCATTGGTAATGGGAGAAATAGTATAAGAATCGATCAGGTTGCCTGCTAGAATTTTCTCCATGGGGTACTGGCAATTTTCCTTTTCTGGAAGCTTCAGACATGTTTCTCTCTACTTTATCTTCCAAAGAGGTCAATTGTACTGTAGGAATGTGAGATGCATCATTAGTTTTTTCCCTAGGTCTCATTGGAGGTAGCAAGAAGCTTGGGAAATGTGCAAAAGGTGGGTAGCGAAAGTTACTAAGACTTGTTCCTTGGTTTGGTTGCTCATGTTGAGTAATTATTTCATTTTGAGCATCACTAGGAAGAACTACGGTTAGGTTTCACTTCTAGCTACTTGTGAGGAGGCATCTGCTTGGAAAATGACTAAGTTGTTTAGAGAAAATTCCTCATCAGGAGCATTGTTAACTAAAACATCTTCCTCCCAACTTCGATGAGTACGTTCTATCATCTCCCATTCTATGTTGTTTCTCAGGTCTTGTCTAATTTCTTGAATATGGTGATGAGTTCTTCTTCTCAAGGGATAAGAAACACCTTCACTCGTAGTAAAAGACTCATTTTGCGGGATAGATTCCATGACCTCTACAAGTAATTGGGATAAATGATCAAGGGCATCAGAGAAATGTTCAAAACCATTACTAGTGATTTCCCCTACCAACTCTTGTAAAGGTTCAATTTCCCTTAGAAGTTCTTGATGGATAAGCTCTTTCCTAAGCCCCACATCTTCTTCGTCTTCAGATTCATAACTACCTATTCCCATGAAGAAAACATGTGGATAATCCTCATCATCATTTACCAAGTTCATTCTTTCAACACTCCAGCTTCCTTCACCATAGGTATTTTTCAAACCATCTTCAAAAGTTTCAAGATATCCATCAATGAAAGGCTCCCTACATATTCTAACTAAGTCCCCGTCAAAATTAGGTATGCATGCATATGACAAGTCCATCACGAGATATCCACCTAATCCAACAACCCACTTCCTAAATAGCAACATGCCATAAACTGGGGGAAGATCAATCACCACTACATCCATCGTGGTATTTAAGTTGGGACTAGCAAACAGATCGGCTTTTAAATTCTTGATTAAACCATATGCTTGAACACCCCTTGAATCAATTCCACAAACATTTCCATATGGAAAGGTGACTTCTAATCCCATTTCTTTCATAATTCGCATACCCGCTTTTCCCTTGGTTCTGAACTAGATGATGTTAGAATTCCCATTCTAACATTGTGCAATTCCAAGCAATATAGTATGGAATACCTCAATCCTCTATCTATATTTGTATGTAGAATCTAGAAGTGCCTTGAAAAACAAAAAAGAAAAAACACCTTTTTAAAAAAATAAGGAAACCTGCGTAAAAATTATTCCAGCCAACGTTTCGAACTCCATAAAACTGAGTCCATCATCAGGGCGATCACTTAATCGTGTGATTGGGATGAGGGTTCCCAAACATACGAGAGTTGCTTGCTGTATCCCTTCCATGGAGGGACTGAATTATGAATAATACATTCATCACATGTAAATAATTTTAAAAAAAATAAGGAAACCTGCATAAAAATTATTCCAGCCAATGTTTCGGACTCCATAAAACTAAGTCCATCATCAGGGCGATCACTCAATCGTGTGATTGGGATGAGGGTTCCCAAACATACGAGAGTCGCTTGCCGTATCCCTTCCATGGAGGGACTGAATTATGAATAATAAATTCATCACAGGTAAATAATTTAAAAAAAAATAAGGAAACCTACATAAAAATTATTCCAGCCAACGTTAATAAGGAAACCTGCGTGAAAAAACACCTTGTTTCTTGTATGTTACAATTAGTTCCAGTTTTACGATCTGAACTCTTTGGATTAGACAGATTGGATCGGACAGATACTTCCATAGATCCCCTTCTTATAGATTCCCTTGAAAAGAAAAGGAAAGGAGGAAAAAGGCATTGTTATTACATATATAGTAGCCGGGCTACCATATTCTATTTTTCAGATTCAGTACATTTTTTCAGCCAGATCTCCTACATATGAGATGCTGAGATGAACAGTTGTGATGGATCATTATGTTACTAGTGGACTATTGCACTCTCCCATGCCAAGACTATAATATCCCAAACTGATATTTTCCTGTTTATGTGTGTACTGTAAATGGCTAATAGACTTATTCCTTAATCGAATAGGAAAGCAAACCCCGCACTTTGCATGCATGCAGTTGCATGCAAATATGTGCCCTAGAAAAATACTGGGATGCTATAAAATAGGAGAAATCAATGCATGTACATACCGATATATAGATCAGCTGATGGTGAAGAGACTGGTCCCAGCATGCAAAGATTCTGCTAGAGGAATAAGGAGATACAACAAATCGTCCTCCACAGGTGACTGCGCCCTCCTCTCAAACTGTAGAAGCTCCAGAATAATAAATAAGCTACTGCTGAAAGCCTGGATGATGTGTACTAGGGTTATACTACCCCTTTGATGATGATGAAAGTAGCATGTGGAAGAAACAGAGGAAGGCTAGCCCAAAACGTGAATGCCTTCTCAAATCCATTCGCCCATGTAGATTAGCGCCTCCAAAAAGGGGAGCACTAATGATATCTTGCTTGATACTCAAGTTGAACGGCCCTTCCTCCAAGGGAAGGGTGATGGAGGTGCTCCGGAATGAATGGAAGTGACATGCAGAAGTTTTGAGCCCTGTAGGTAGGAAAACGAATTGCTTTGTCTTTGACTACGGTGATACGGTGTGACGGTGAAAACCCTCTGGCTAGATGAATAATCAACCTCCCGAAATAACTGCTGAATGTAACCTAATGATGAACTAGTGCTGAACCTGGATGATCCAACCTGATGATGAACTAGGGCAGAGAGATTTTGCTGCCGAAATACACCAGTTAGCTGAGCATGCGCTCAACCCCAACTTAGCTTGCCGAGCTCTCCAATTCGACTCCACAAATCAATAATCACATAAGTGTCTTCTCCATTCACTTTATCTTTCTTTTATAACTTTCAACTGTGAAAACCCTAACTTTTGACCTAATTAGGTCACTTTATCTTCTAATTTGCAATTAACTTGCATGCATGCGCATGGAGACTTAATCGGGTGCATGCATCATTAAATAATGCCTGGATGTCATGAATGCAGGTGGCTTTTGGCTCTAGTGGCCCTCTTCAACCCAATGGTGATATAATATTGATGCCCTAGATCTTCTATATATGGCATCAGTGTTCCGCTGATTCCTTGACTGTCAGTACCTGCTTGAACCTACAGGAATCACATAGGTTAGCGGGTTGGTCCTCAATGCCTAAGTAGAAGAGGACATTACAGTCCTCCCTGCTCGAATTTGCTTGTCCTTAAGCAACTGTAAAGCTGGATGCTGTAATACCTGTTCTACTTCCCAAGTAGCCTCCTCTATAGGTAGATCTTTCCACTAAACTAGGTAAACTCTGATGATTCTATTCCTCAGTTTCTGCTCTCGCACCTCTAGGATGAGCTCCGGAATCAGAACCAATTGCCCCTCGTCATCAAGGAGAGGCAGCTCGAAAGATGTAACAATCTGTTGACCAACCACCTTCCTAAGATTGGAGACATGAAATACGTTGTGAATCTTGCTCTCTGGGGGTAGTTCTAGCTCATATGCTACCTCTCTGACCTTCCGAATTATCTTGTATGGACCATAGAAACGAGGTTGGAGTTTTTCTGCTCTTTTCTTTTTAAGAGATGATTGTCGGTAAAGCTGGAGGCATAAATAAACGAAGTCTCCCACCTCAAAACTACGCTCAACTCTGTGCCTATCTGCATATATCTTCTATTGATTCTGAGCAACCTGTATGTTCTCCCTGAGTATCTTGAGGATATCTTGACCCTCCTGAATCCACTCTTTGGCCTTGGGGGCCTTGGTATCGCGAAATATCCGGTCTGCAAAAGTGGAAGCATCATACCCATATAGGGCTCGGAAAGGGGTCATCCCAATGGTCATATGGTAGGTGGTGTTGTAACAATGTTCACCCAAGTGTAACCATTTGATTCATGTCCTTTGCTGACCTGATACGTAATTTCTCAAGTCAATCCACTTGTTGACAATCTTTGTCTGCCCATCACTCTGCGGATGATAACTTGTGCTCATGGCTAACTCGGTCCCCACTAACCGGAAAAGCTCTTGCCAAAAGGCTCCTGTGAATTTGCTTCCCTGTCACTGACAATGGTCTTGGGTAACCCGTGGAGTCTAAATACCTCTCTGAAAAATAGTTCTGTTACCTGTGCTGCTGAATAATCTGATGATATGGCAAAGAAGTGAGCAAACTTGGTCAATCTGTCCACTACTACGTACAAGCAGTATCTGCCTTGAACCTTGGGCAGCCCAGTAATAAAGTCCATAGAAATGCTCTCCCATTTCTACTCGGGAATAGGTAAGAGATGTAGTAAACCAGCCGGGTGGATGTGCTCTATTTTGTTTTGTTGGCACAACTTGCACTCCCTCACATGTTGTATCACATCTTTCTTGAGGCCCTTCCATGAGAACCTTTCTCTAATCTGTCTGTAGGTCTTAAGAAACCCCTGATGCCCTGCTAATGGTGAATCGTGTGATGCCTATAAGATTTTCTTCTTGAGGGGAGACTCTGGAACCAAGAAGATTCTGTTTTTGTAGTATATGATATCATCAATGACCCTGTACCTATCATCCTGAATCTGTCCATACAATAGCTCGCAAGCAAACTTATCTTTGGAGTACTCAACCAAAAGATGAGACCTCCAATCTGATGAGATGCTCATAAGGATAAAGTAGCTAGTTGTCTAGAAAGTGCATTGGCCACTACATTGCTCTTCCCCTTTACGTACTCAATCTCGAAGTCATAAGCTTGAATTTTACTTACCCATTTTTGTTGTCTCTCATTTAGCTGTTTCTGCTCTAGGAAGTATTTCAGGTTATTGTGATTTGTCTTAACCTTGAACCTGGCACCCACTAAGTACTGCCCGAACTTGGTCGCATGGAGGATGGCTAACATCTCTTTGTCATATATCGAATAGTGGCACTCATAGTCTTTGAGCTTCCTACTCTCAAACGCAATGGGGTGGTTGTTCTGCATCAAAACTGCCCCAATTCCCTCTCCTGAAGCATCACATTCTAACACAAAGGATTGAGAAAAGTCTGGTAAAGCTAATATTGGGCATGAACTCATTACCTTCTTCATTTTCTCGAATCTTTGTTGTGCTTCCTCCAACCAACTAAATGCTCCCTTCTTGGTAAGATCTGTGAGGGGTGCGGTCATCTGTGAGAATCTGCTGACATACCTCCAGTAGTAGGTGCAAAGGCCCAAAAAGCCCCTCAGTTCTGTCACATTTTAGGTGTAGGCCAATCCAAAATTGCCCGAATCTTCTCTAAGTGCACCTAGACCTCGTTGGCCCCTATCACATGTTCTAAGTACAACATCTCTTGCATGTCGAATTCACACTTGGACATTTTGGCATATAGTGACTGCTCCTGTAGAATACCAAGTACTTCATCAAGATGTCTCAAATGTTCTTCCCAAGTTTGACTGTATATCAATATGTCGTCGAAGAATACAAGAATATATTTACGTAACTGTGTCCTGAACATATGGTTCATGCATGACTGGAAAGTAGCTGGTGCATTAGTGAGCCCAAATGGCATCACTAGAAACTCATAATGTTTGTAGTGGCAAGGGAAAGCGGTCTTTGGAACATCTTGTTCCCTGACCCGAATCTGATGATACCCTGAGCGGAGATCAATTTTGGAAAAGTACTTTACCCCTTGTAGTTCATCCATTAACTCATCAATCCTAGGGATGGGATACCTCTTCTTTATGGTCTTCTTATTGAGTGCCCTGTAATCAATGCATATGCGTAAGGTTCCGTCCTTTTTCTTCACTAGCACTACTGAAGATGCAAAGGGACTGGAGCTAGGTTTGATGTACCCCAGCTTGAGTAGTTCCTTGATTGTACTCTCGATCTCATCTTTATACCTCTTGGGATGTCTGTAAGGAGTGGTGATAATTGCTTGGGTCCCCTTCTCTAACTCAATAATGTGCTCAAATCCCCTATCTCGAGGTCGACCTGCTGGAAGGTCTCCGAATACTACCTTGTGCTTCTGTAGTAAGGCCTCTATATTTGTTGGATATTGTGTGGCCTCATCTGGTGGTTTCCTGAAGGTAACCATACACTCTGCAACCCACTCAATATCTCCCTGCCGGAGTACTGCCTCCATCCTGTGTGATGTCACTGCTGTGGGAGAATAGGTATTCATCTCTCTCAATACCACCTTCTGTCCTTTTGCTCCTGTAAACTCCATCTCCATGGTCTGGTAATTTGTGGAATACTTCCTATGGAATACATCCACTGAACTCCTAGTACCACATTCATGTCAGGTACATCTACCACATAGAATGTCTCTATCATTGTATAATTCCCAAGCGTTACCTTTAATTTAGGAATCCTCTGACTACACTCCATGGTGTGACCTGCTGCTGCTACCGAAAACCCATCACAGCTCTCAGTCTGAATGTCTCTCTTTTTAACCCATGCAGCATCAATAAAGTTGTGGGATGCCCCACCATCTATCAGTACTCCCACTTTGTGGCCTTGTACGGTACCTCTGATCCGAAGAGTGTGGAATCTAGGAAACCCTATCATGGTAGCAATGGTACCTCCTGAGGCCTGTCCCTCAGCAACTGTCTCTATTGTCTCTCCCTGCTCCTGATCCTAGTAATCCTCATCCTCCTCACTGTCGGAATAAGCCTCTATGTAGTAGGCCTTTCCTTTTCCTGAGCATCTGTGACCTGGTATCCATGGTTCTTAGCAAGTGAAACATAACTTTTTTCTTCTAAGGTCCTATCGAGTATCATTGTCCATCCATTCTTTCTTGGGCCATTCTTTCTGCAAGGGTTTCTTTTCTTTATCTTTAATAGGAAAATTGGTCTTGGGAGGAAACCTATTTTTGGGCATTGCATCCTGCAAGTCTCTAGTCCGTCTGATGGCATCTACTAGAGTGGTGGGCCTATAAGACTTGACCCATCTCCATAAGGGTTTAGTGAGAGCTGCAGTGAACAACATAATCAATCTGCTCTCTGATATATCTGTGACCATGACTGCTATCCTCTGAAACTCAGAAATAAAAGCATCTGCACTCCCTGTCTGCTTGAGCTGTGCCAGCTCCCTAAAGTGTACCTCTGGATCCTTCCGATCAAACCACTCAATGAGCCTCTGTGTAAAATCTGTGTATGAGGTGATGGTGTTGTGACCCAGTGTCACTAACCCGTGGTACCACCACTCATGTGCTTCTTCGTCCAAATGCAAAGTAGCCAATTTAATGGCATCTGTCTCAATCATGGGGTTGAGCTGGAAGTATGTATCCAACTTCTGCACCCAATTCCTAGCTTGGCCACCCCGGGTGCCCTCAAAAGTAGGGATAGTCAGTTTCCCTACGGTGCGTTGTAACTCATAGTTCTGGGTGAATGGCCTATTGTAAGCTTTGGGTTTGTTCTTACTTTTAAAGTGGCAGAAGTTAGTGAAGGTCATGGCTGAATGGAATTCCTCTCCTAAAGCCCTATATTCTCTCAGATAGGCACTCATGGGTTCTTCTGGTTCTGCTTGTGCTAGAGGCACTGCAACTGGACTATCTAAGAATTGAGGCATGGTTGGTCGGAAAGGCTTGTATATATGGGGATGGTTCTGCATGTTGGTATGTAAGTGCTCCCTACTATTGCTGGTGGATACCCTATCACTGTTGGGAAAGAAGGGACTGTGTGGGGTGGGCCCATTCTTCTCAGTCATTTGCCTGAAGGTGCTCATCATTTCTTTTTGCCCAGTGGTGAGTTCTTTTATGGCTGATATGAGACTATTGAAAGCTATTTTATCATCATCGACCATTGTTTCTTTGCCTTTTTCAAACTGATACTCTCTATTCCCCAAATCTATGTCCTCTAACTCCTCTTCTCTGTCTCTATACCTCTGTCTCCTGTGAGTAACGTTGTATGGATCTCCTGGATTCATTTCTAATTTTTGCATGCCCATAGCTGGCAAGGAAAATAACTTTGATACCACTATAAAATCCCAAACTAATATTTTCCTGTTTATGTGTATATTGTAGATGGCTAATACACTTATTCCTTAATCAAATAGGAAAGCAAACCCTACACTTTGCATGCATGCAGTTGCATGCAAATATGTGCCCTAAAAAAATACTGAGATGCTATAAAATAGGAGAAATCAATGCATGTACATACCAATATATAGATCAGCTGATGGTGAAGAGATTGGTCCCAACATGCAAAGATTCTGCTGGAGGAATAAGGAGATACACCAAATCGTCCTCCATAGGTGACTGTGCCCTCCTCTCAAACTGTATAAGCTCCAAAATAATAAATATGTTGCTGCTGAAAGCCTGGATGATATGTACTAGGGTTATACTACCCCTCTGATGATGATGGAAGCAGCATGCGAAAGAAACAAAAGAAGGCTAGCCCAAAACGTGAATGCCTTCTCAAATCAATTCGCCCATGTAGATTAGCACCTCCAGAAAGGGGAGCACTGATGATATCTTGCTTGATACTCAAGCTGAATGGCCCTTCTTCCAGGGGAAGGGTAATGGAGGTGCTCCGAAATTAATGGAAGTGACATGCAGAAGTTTTGAGCCCTATAGGTAGGAAAACGAATTGCTTTGTCTTTGACTACGGTGATACGGTGTGACGGTGAAAACCCTCTCGCTGGATGAATAATCAACTTCCTGGAATAACTGCTGAATGTAACCTGATGATGAACTAGTGCTGAACCTGCATGATACAACCTGATGATGAACTAGGGCAGATAGATTTCGCTGCCGAAATACACCAGTTAGCTGAGCATGCACTCAACCCCAACTTAGCTCGCCGAGCTCTCCAATTCAACTCCACAAATCAATAATCACATAAGTGTCTTCTCCATTCACTTTATCTTTCTTTTATAACTTTCAACTGCGAAAACCCTAACTTTTGACCTAATTAGGTCACTTTATCTTCTAATTTGTAGTTGACTTGCATGCATGCGCATGGAGACTTAATCGGGTGCATGCATCATTAAATAATGCCCAGATGTCATGTATGCAGGTGGCCTTTGGCTCTGGTGGCCTTCTTCGACCCAATGGTGATATAATATTGATGCCCTAGATCTTCTATATATGGCATCAGTCTTTGGCTGATTCCTTGACTGTTAGTACCCGCTCGAACCTATAGGAATCACATAGGTTAGCGGGTTGGTCCTCAGAGCCTAAGTAGAAAAGGACATTACAAAGACTGAGTCTCAGGACACTCAAATTTGAGGATTGATGTAGTCATTGAGTCATTTGCAGAGAAGTTAGTGATGCCCAGATTTGTATCAATGTTTCTCATTGGACAGATGATGGTTCAGATGGATATATTTGCATGGTTATGACTCAGTTTATATTATATTGTGTTATAGTTATCATTGCTCTTATACTCATTTTAGTGACATGTATTAGCATTTAGTGTCATGGTCTAGCAGTCATATAAATATGTGGACTTGGATGTATCTATATTATGTATTGATGTCCCTACTCAGACTTGGAAGTTCTTGACCTATACTCATTGGTTTTATCCTCCTTAGGGAGAAAAGAGGTAGTCATTCCCACCATTTCTTGGCTTGCTAGTGTTGGTTTCATCTTTCACTGTCTTCACTCATCCATTACCTTCCAGTTATGTTTCAACTCAACCTACTGCTTGAGTTGTGGCATGGAGGACCTTTCCTTGCTAGAGCCTTTGTTGGACAAACCTCCCTGTTTATTTGTGTCTCGGCTCTGAGTTACCTAGGATGTGTTTGTTTACCTGAAACAAGTAGCGCTGCCATCAATACAATGTATCTGGAAATGAAATGAATATCCTACAAAAAGACCATTCATAAAAAGGAGTGTTTTTCAACATACATGAATGAAAGGCTAGCCTAATGAAATTGGCTCTGAAAAATATTGTAATGAAATATCTTAAACATTCATAAAAAGTAGTGTTTTTCAACACCTAAATTAATAAAAGTCCGCATGAAAGTGCGTAGACCAAGGCTATGAAAATTGAAGGACCAAAAAATCAATGGTCCCTAAGAGTTCTTTCTAAAGATTGTTGGCCTTACTTGTATTGAGTTGGATTGTGAGCATTTGTCAAGGTGAGTAAGCTCCTCTGAAGTAGTTCACCCATTTGTGAGGCACTG
>LPNX011157623.1:101519-162907 GCA_001517045.1 Pseudotsuga menziesii
TATTTTGTATATTGGTTATTGTTGATGATCAGGTAGAGAACTAGAAAGGGTATGAGTATATACCCTAGATGGATTTGGACTCTCTGAGTCTAATGAGACAGCTTGTTTTCAGTTGCGGGCACTTGCAAAGATGATCATGCTTATTTTACCCTTCTGATGCAGTTTTGTTTTACTGGATGATGTGTCTGAGCAGGGAGATGTTTTTATGTGATCTCTTAGGGCCCTGTATGGGGCATAGGGGGTGCAGCCACTTGATTGTACCACAGTTACCCCCTCCCAGAGAGCCTGGTGGGCTCAGTTGGATAACGCAGGAACCCTAGGACGCTGTTTTGGCAGGATCACATTTCTCGAGGCAGATTAAAAAATGATTAAATGGCTAATGAAGAAATCGATTTGGGCTACTGATGCAAGGAAATGGCATGGGATGAGTCATGATGATGAGAGTGATGTCCTCCAGACTTTCTCCAGTAGTTGCAGCACCAGATTGGGCCCACACCTATTTTTTGAGCATTTTCTATTATTTTTTGGGGATTTGGGAGGCTCACGATTTCCTCAAGGAGGTACAAATTCATAAATTTAAAAGATTATATTATTTTATTGTGCCATGGGGACACCCAGAGGGAGTTAGTTAACACTCCATGGACCCACCATGTGCTTCATTTATTTCTTGTTGAGTGGGATCCCTTCTCCTTGGGTGACTTAGTCCACTTTTATATTTTATTGTTACATTGATTCATGTATTGTATGTTGAGCTCATCTAAACCGTTCATTAGAACATTTGTATCTTTCAATCTTAACCACTCATTTGAAAAGTGGTTAGGATTTTGGTTCTCTCGTTCCTATTTAAAGGAGAGAGCTTCTCATTTGTAAGGGGTCTTTGGCTCTTGGATCTGATTAATAGAAAAACTTTCTTGTGGATATTTCTTGGATGTCCTTTGCATCTGGTGTTCTTAGATGGTGATTGGAAAGTCTTTTGCTTCCTAGCATTCGGGAAATTTGTGTGAGATCTATATTTTTTTGGGATCATTGTCTTGTCTACAGGAGGGCAACTTCATCTTGGGCATTTTTGCAAGGGGACCTCAACTCGCTTGCACTGGCTTCGCCTGTAACAGGGGGTTTTCATTAGCTTCATTGTGATCTATGATTACATCTTGTTATTTTTCTGTAGATCTTGTCTTTTTCTCATGACACAGTAAATCCGATATTGTTGACGTTTGCTTGTGCAGGAGAGAGGGCACATTGGTCACTTGGAGCAAAACGTTGGGCTTAGAAATCACACAGGTCTTCTCAAATTGATCGAGATAGCAGGGATCATCACCTTCAAGGCATCTACAAGGATTTCCAGGTAAGATCTGCAGGTTAGTTCTTTTCTTTCGGATCTCAACCCATTGACACATCCTTTACTTCATTTTACTGAAAATTCCATAAATAATAAAAAACCAAAAATACTAAAAGATAAACTGCTTGATCTCTGGACAAACCACTACTGGGTTTTGTAGATCGGGCCCCCCTCTCGCCAATTCACCCCTAACGCTTAGCCCCTCACTAAATTTTTGACTTTTTCCGAGATGTGATTTTTCCGAAAAAATAACTTGGGTTTCTAGATCGAGTCCTCACCCCAAATCACCTCCAACGTTGAGCTAGAGATTGACAGGTGGCCCTAGTTCTAAGAAACTGTCTTCTAGGACCCTAACGCTTCTCATCATTTTTCGGACTTTTTCCCAGATCTGATTTTTCGGCATTTTTCCAACTTGGATTTGTAGATCAGGTCATCCCCATCCCATTTCCCCTCCAACGCTGAGCTGATGGTCTCCAGATTGTCTTAGATCTGAGGATCTGCCTCTCCAAACCCTAGCACTAGCCACCTTACTGGTGGTTGCCCCTGTAGACTAAATATTTCGGCCAAATAATTTCCTGTATCCATAGATCACGGCATTTCCTAGGTAGGTCCACTCCAACGCTGGGCTGATATTGACTCCATTACCTTAGGTCCAACAAGCACTGATTACCAACCCTAGCGCTATCCCCTCTTTGGCCTCTTTTCCTTGCAATCTGATCTTTCCTTGCTGACTCGGGAACTTTGATACTGTCACATCTATCATCAAGTCTATCCATTGGTACTAGATAGCACCAATCCCGTCCTTGACCTCCCTGCATTGGTCACGTTTCCCAAGGCAGCGGATATCCTCACTTGTTGCTAACACCCCAACCCCAGATCTAGTTTTCACCTTATAGGTCATTTGTGTCCCACTTTGGATCGAACCTCATACTTCCTAAGCCCTGATCCAAATCCTTGGCTCACCTTGTGACATCACCCATAGATCTAGGGTTCCCTTTACCTTACATCTTATGTACCTCAAAGTCTATTTGATCTGATCTGGTGTCTAGGTTTGATCTCTCTTGTCGGTAGTAGATCTAGGTCTCCCCCTTTGTTGTCTTGGGCTAAGACACATAAAGTGAAGGATGCCTTGATTGGCATGACAACCATCCATTTGAGAGTCTAGGAAGTCTTGGTTCCACCTCCTTAGTTGCTTGTCGCTCTACCATCCATCTTGGATTCACCTCACATAGGAAACTACAAGGTTGGCGATAACATTTTTGCGCTTGTTATCACATATATAGTAGCCAGGCTACCATATTCTATTTCTCAGACACAGTACATTTTTCAGCTAGATCTCTTACATATGAGATGCTAAGATGAGCATTTCTGATGGATCATTTTTGTATTAGTGGACTATTGTACTCTCCCATGCCAGGACTGAGTCTCAAGACACTCAGATTTGAGGACCGATATAGCCATTTATGTTATTTCAGAGCAGTAGTGGATGCCCAGTGATATATCAGTACTTTTTCATTGGATATATGGTGTTTCAGATGGATTATATTGCATGGATATGACTCAGTATTTTATATGGTGTTGTGGTTATTATTGCTCTTATATTGATTCTTGTGACATATATTGACTTGTGGTATCATGATCTAGCGGTCATATTTATATGGACTTGGTTGTATATTATACTATGTATTGATGTCCTTACTCTGGCTTTGAAGTTCTTGATCTATACTCACTGGTTTTACCCTCCTTAGGGAGAATAGAGGTAGTCATTCCCACCATTGTTTTGGCTTGCTAGTGTTGGCTCCATCATTTCATCGTCTTCATCCATCCATTACCTTCCAGTTTAATTTTCAACCCGACCGACTTCTTGACTTGTGGCATGGAGGACCTTTTTCCTCGCTAGAACCTTTGTTGGACAAGCCTCCTTGTTTACATTGTGTCTCGGCTCTGAGTTGGTGACAAAACTTGCCTATGGTAAGTTGGATAGTATGCCTAAATCATTCTGGTCGGTTGTCCCGATGTTTGGCACTGTACAGAATTCCCCCTAGTCACTTGAGATGTTGTTGGCTAAAATTGAAAGCTCATATACTACTTTTATTGAAATATTAAATATGCGGCCATGGAAAATGAAAATTATAAAACTGTGTTTCTTAACATATGTTAAAAGGGCAAGAGCAATGAAATGCTAAAATACTCCTTGAAGAGTATAAGAAAAGGTCCAAAAAGCAATGGTTAAAAAATGTTATATCAAAGAATTGCTGACCTTGTTAAAAATAAATATGGCCCAGATGAAAGCTGCGATTAGCTGTGCTTTTGAGCATTGGTGAAGTCGCAAAGGGTTCATATAGGCTAAAAAGGCCACAGAATAAAATGTGATCCTAATGAAATTGGATCAAGATTGATGTAGACATGATGCCTAAGTTGAATAAGCACTCTCTAAACAACTCATCCATTTGTGAGGCACTGCCATTCCTTGTGTTGTTGTTTGTCCAGTATTGGTTATAGTGAGTTCTCCCTTTCCTTGTCCAAAGTGCCATGACGTTGAGTAGGAGGTCATCCTTTGCCTTAGCCTTGTCATTTCCACCTTTCACTCTTCACTAGCAAAATGACTACAGCTATGAAGTGAGTATAGTCTTGAAAGTCTGAGTCTAAGTAATAATAAATAAAGCCTGATATTTATAAGTATTTGTTGATGTACTGCCAGTGAAATGAATGCTACTTGTTGATTTTGTTATGTGAATGAGTTGTAGAGCATGGTTTGAACTCTTAACACTTGCAGCAGATTGATCTATTCTGAGTTATTATTGGTGTCTGATTATTCACAGATGGTTATATTGTTTATTGGTTATGATTGATGATCAGATAGAGACCTATGAGGGGTATGAGTATACACCTTTGATGGATTGGGACTCTCTGAGTCCAATGAGATAGTTTATTTCCAGTTCCGGGAACTTACAGATGTGATCAGACTTATTCTGCTTTTCTAATGTAGTTTTTCTTCACAGATTGATTTGCTTGACCAGGGAGATGTTTCAGTTGGATCTTCTAGGGCGTTGTATGGGCATAGGGGGGTGCAGCCACTTGTTTGTACCATTGTACCCCCATCCCAGAGAGCTTGGAGGGCTTAATTTGACAACGTCGGCACCCTCAGAGGCTGTTTTAGTAGTATCACGTTTCTCGAGGCAGATTAAAAAATGATCAAATGGCTATTGAAGAAATCGATTTAGGCTACTGAGGCAAAGAAATGGCATGGGGTGAGTCACAATGATGAGAGTGATGTCTTCCACACCTTCTCTAGCAGTTTCAGCATTTTATGGGGCCTGCACCTATTTTTAGACAAATTTTATATATTTTCTGGAGCTTTTTGGGAGACCCATGATTTCCTCAAGGAGACACAAAAGGCAAAATTTTAAATTGTTATATTATTTATTGTGCCATGCGGACACCCAAATAGAGTTAGTCAAACACTCCTTGGACCCACCATGTGCTTTCATTTATTTCTTGTTGAGTGGATTAACTTTATTTGGGTGGTTTAAGTTCACTTTGGTAAATTATAATTATATTGATCCATGTATTGTATGTTGAGCTCATCTCAACCATTGATTAGAACATTGTATCTTTTAATCTTAACCACTCGTTTTGAGAGTGGTTAAGATTTGGTTATGATTGAGGTTCTCTCATTTCTATTTAAAGGAGAGAGCTTCTCATTTGTAAGTGGTCTTGGGCTCTTGGATTTGAATAATAGAAAGACTTTTTCTGTGGAAACTTTTCTGGATTTGCTTTGCATCTGATGTGCTCAAATGGTGATTAGCTTGTCTTCAGCTTACTAGCATTGTGGAAATTCTCGTGAGATCTATTTTTTTTCGTGGGTATCATTGTTCTTTCTACAGGAGGGCGTTTTGGTTGGAGTATTTTTGTAGGGGGACTTCAACTCGCTTGGTTCTCTTCGTCTTGGATCAGGGGGTTTTCATTAGTTTCATTGCGATCTATGATTACTCCAATTTACTGTCTTGTAGCACTCAGTTTCTTTATTTTGTATATGCAAATCTGATATGATTGACGTTTCCTCATGCAAGGTAGGGGGCACTTTGATGGCTTGGAGCTTGCATATGCCATAGAAATCACGGAGATCTTCCAGGATTGATCGGGATAGCTAGGATCATCATTGTTATAGACTTCTACAAGCTTATCTAGGTAAGATCCATAGGTAAGTTCTTCTTTTCTGATCTTATTCCATTGTACCTTGCTGAAATTTAACTATTTTTCTGAAAACTCCTAAACCATAAAAAACTAAAAAATCAAATAATCAGGGAATTGTCCGATCTTTTGCCAAACCATTTCTGGGTTTCATAGATCAGGCCTCCCCCTAACTAAATCAGTCAAATTCCTCATAGATTGACCTAGATTTGATTTTTCAGCAGAAAACTACATAACCCCACTGAAAAAATTGACTTGCTAGGGTTTTGAGTTTTTCTGATTTCTGACTTCACAAACAGATAGATCGAGTCTTGGGCAGTCCAAATCAATCCCAACGCTGTCAAGAGGTTGAACAGTTTGACCGAGATCTGAAAAATAGACTGAAACTGCCATAGCCCCCTCACTGAAAATTGGCCTTTTCCAAAAGTAGGTTTTTTTGAAATCTGACATGATAGGCTGATAGATCAGGTCCCAAGCATCCCAGAACACCCTCAACGCTGAGCTGGTTCCTCCTGGATTTCCCTAGATATGAAAAAATCAGTTTTCAGTCTCCTAGCCCCATCATCAGACTTTGATGTTTCTAGATCTAATTTTTCTGTTGTTATACTGATTTGGGCTTGTAGATCAGGTCTCCCTGATCTCTTCTCATCCTCAACGCTAAGCCATCAGCCTTTCGATACCCCCTAAAGCTTCAGATTTGTCTTCCTAGGCCCTAGCGCTAGCTATCTATTGAGCTGGGTTTCTTCCACCTTGGCTTTTCTGGACCAATTGCAATTTGGTTTCGTAGATCAAGGTGTTTCCCAAGTGGGTTTCCTGAAACGTTGTCTTACTGTTGACTCCATTGCCCAATGCATACAAAGCACTGATCTCCAAGCTAGCGCTGCCCTTAGGCTCTTAGCCTTTGCCATCTACCAATATTCACGGATAGCTCAAACACCTTTTACTGAGTCTGATTTCTAGGTATTGGATGGTCCCAATTCTGTTCGTGCTGCCCTGTTATAGTTACGTGTCCCAAGACAGTTGCCAGTACCTAAACCCTAGAGCTAGGGTTCCCATTCACCTTACACCTTAAGTACCCTGAAGCCCCATTTGATCTTCTTCTGGTGTCTAGGTTTGATCTCTCCTGTTGGGAGCAGATCCAAGTCTTCCCCATTGTTGTCCTGGACTAGGATAACCTAAAGTGAAGGCTGCCTTGATTGGCGTGACAACCATTCGTTTGGGAGTCTAGGCAGTCGTGGTTCCACCCCTTAGTTGCTTGCCCCTCTACCATCCATTTTGCATCCACCTCAAGCAGGCAACTACAAGGCGGGTGATAACAGCGCTATTGCTGGGGAGGTAGAGACCTACCTTGGTTCGACATACCTCACGTTTCTTTACGACATATCTCTTTTCGGTGAATTACTTGAGTGGTTCACCTGGCGACTCCACTGAGGACTGTACCCAGGGTATTAATCTTAAGTTCCTTGAACGCGCTATAAACCCGAAAGGAATCCCTATAACTTACGCAAGGAAAAACAGACAAGTATCTAGCGCCACTGCTTTCTCAAGTCATCCTTTGGGATTTCCTTCAACCTCATCTAGCCCGATGGCCGAAACAAACACTAGTGGAAATTAGAATGTTCTTCCTCCACAAAACCCTAGTATTTTTGGAAGGAAGGCTAAGGCATCTCCTTTAGATTTCTCCCTGATCCAAGGGGCCCCACATGACATGCCTGATAAATACTTCGAAAAGGTTCCCAAGTTTGATGGAGTGTCATCTACCTCAATCGAAGACCACATTGACAAAGTTTGGGATCGTATCGAAGCATATGGAGTTGTTGATGAAGATCTATTCATGAGAGGCCTTCTGCATTCTCTGGAAGGAGATGTGCGGAAGTGGTTTGATAGATTACCTGCTTCATCCATCGATGGATATGACAACTTAGTCACAAAGCTTAACAGTGATTGGTCTCACACGTTGGATGGGAAATTCCTCTTACATCAATTGTTTGACATAAAGAAGAGGGAGAATGAAACAGTCCATGAGTTTAACCTGAGATTTGATAAGACTATAGGAAATATCCCAAATGAAATCAAACCTAAAGACCAAGCAATTCATTATTTGAATGCTTTTGACGGTTGGTTGGGGTTCAACTTAAAGGATAAGGATCCAAATGACTTAAAGACTGCCCAATTTAATGCAAAGATGGCTGAGCAACATGCAACATCTATGGGTAAGCAAAAATTCTTCGATCATTATGCCCCATCCACTTCTAGATCTGACCCTAAACTCCGAAAGCCTAATGAACTTGTGAGTGAACCAAAAGAATCTAAGGACACGTTAAAAACCATGCAAGAGATGATGAAACAACTAATTGTCCTGACCAAGAGTGTCGCTAGTTTTCACGATCCTGAGAGACATAGAAATCCTTATGGCCCTAAACCCTATTGGAACAACAATAGAGGTCCTGAGAGAGATCCTAATAGAAGACGATCCGATTATCCAGAAAATCCTGAGAAGGAGAATGCTAATTGGTGTGATGAAACTGATGAAGAACCACCGAACACCAGCTACCCTGATGACCAACCAAACAACATCAACTTTATGAATGATTTATCTTTTGATGATGGGTTTGGAAGAATTCTCCTAGAGGAAGAGCCATGGGAGCATGAAGAAGAACATTGGGAACAAGAAAAGGATTTTGTTGATGAGCCTGATCCTTCATGTTGTACCATAAATATCTCTGAAGCAAAGGAACAACCACAGATTAGAATATATAAACGAAGAGTGGATCCCCAACCTTCTTTCTTAGACAAACGCAAAGCAATTAATGAAGATAAGAAGAAGGAATAAGATCTTGCCTTGGGAGATTTGAATTTGAACAATGACATAGAGAAATAGCTAAGCAAGATAATGTGTAATATCCCTATCACTGAATTGATGAATGTGCCCTCTATAAGAAGCCAAGTAGAGCAGTTCTTTGATGGCATTGGCCAAGACAAGACCCCTAAGATCGCCTTAGAATCCAGTCACATACAGAGCCCTAGTGGGATGCAACCTAGCAAAGATGAAAAGGATCCACCTGTTAACATCCAAATTGCTATCTATGAAAGAAAGAACGATGGTCACCCTCCCTTCTACCTAACCTTACACATTCAGAAAATGCTCCTACATAACTGCATGTTGGATTCTGGAGCAGCTATGAATTTAATGCCTTTGCATGTCATGAAGGAAATGGGATTAGAGGTGACTAGGCCTTATGGGAATGTTTGTGGCATAGACTCAAGACGAGTGCCATCCTATGGTTTGATCAAAAACCTTAGAGTTGATTTGTTGCATGCTCAGACATCTCCACTATGATGGATGTAGTTGTTTTTGACTTGCCCCCAACATATGGAATGCTTTTATCTAGAAAGTGGGCAGTTGGTTTAGGTGGATACCTCATGATGGATTTATCATAGCTTTGTGTCCCAAACTTTGACAGTGCTCTGATTAGGATCAATAGGGAGCCCTGCTATGAAAAACATTTGGAGACTTTTAAGGAAGGAATTAAAAACACATATGGGGAAGAATTGTTGAATAATGTTCAGGCTAATATTGTGGAAGATGAAACTAAAGTGTGGGAATATAGGCAGCCTGAAAAACATGTTTATGGCAATGGAAGACTTTGACTCATCTTCTGAAGAAAAACAAATAGTTGAACTTGCCAGGATGATTAACTTGAAAATGCTTAGAGGTGAGTGCTCAGAAGGATTAGAAGAATTAAGAAGAAGTGAGAATCAACCTCAAAGTCAAGATCAGAATCCTACAACTGGAGGTGATGAAATCGATGATGCCAGGCATATGGGAAGAATCCCTCGTAGAGTAAATGAATGGTTTGCTTTGATTGACCATAACAGAGAAAGGGAAAGCCAAGGGATGGAACCTATTTACCCATGGGCAAACCATCCTAAGTTAGTTAGTGCAATAAATGCTAATGATGAAGTTAGTAGTTCCCGTGTTTCTGATATTGCTAGGTCATTATCTCATTTATCTTTGGAAGATGGTAACCTAATTCAAGTCTGTGATAACTCTCTGAGTTGGGAAGAGGATGCTCTAATAAACAATGCACTGAAAGGAGATTTTAATCTAAACAATCTTGCTATACTTCAGACTCCTTAGCCACACCAAATAATGCCTTGTCAGCATATCCTCTCATCCCTAATTTTCTTCTGCCACCTAAGACATCCAGTCTTCGCAGTCATGATCTATCTCACATTCCTAGTTCTTTTGCATCTCAGTCTAGGGTATGCCCAATCGAGTTAGAAGGCATGCGTATTCACGTTCCTACAGGAGAAGGCCGTAGCCATAGTACTGCTATATCCCACATACCTCACCCTTTGGAAGATTGGGAAAAGGATCTTCAATCTCACAGGTCTCAATCAAACATAGGTCATGTGAGGAAATCAATTATGGATGAGCTAGATGGACAGGGGCAAGTGATACATGGAACCAACATAGCACTAAAGTTTAAAAGTTGTGTAAAGCATGGCATAAGTAACAGTATTCAACAACATATTCTTTAATCACTCTCAACACAAGTTTAAGCATCGATACAACATGTAATATAAGCATGGGTCACCATAATCATCATAGCATAACAAGTCAAAGGTGTTAATATACATCATAGAGCAAAATCCTACCAAGGATATACCCGATCTCACCTTATACATGCCTCTACTTGATATGCCCATCTGTGAACTGTATACCATATCTATTGTTCTGCTTGAATGAACTAGGTCACCCCTGAAGTCATCTCAATGGACAATGTAACGAACATAAAATAAGATAATAATTAAATAATTAATAATTAGGTTAACTAAGTTAGGTTATGAAATGAGGTGTCTCCTCAACATTAAATGTCCAAGCCATATTTAAGGCAGGGCCACCATTTGTAACATATCATCTCTTATCTTATCATTAATATAAACTTGCTTTATGGCCTATCTGATTTACGAAGTCTTTTGGTGAATTCATTGTGTGAGCGAATAATTATTCGGCTCAAACAAAGAGATTTTAGTCCTTGCAAGGAAATACTTTGCATCTGCTCTTGAACAAAGGATTTGAATGGCTCATGCTGTAAAAAAATTATCCATGTTGTCTCCCCATCAATATGTCTGGCTCATGAAAAATAAATAGATCAATCTGCATGCTGCATCATGGTATCCCAGCTACAATATATGCTATGTTGCATGGGTACCCTTACCCACCTTAAAAACCGAAGTTTCCCCGTTTCCTTCGTACCGAGTACTTGGGTACTGGTCGGAAACGTTCCTAAAGGGTCGGGGACGTCCCAGGGGATGTGGGGACTTTTCCTGAGTCCCCTAAACATCCCTCGATGAAATCGGGGACGTTTAGGGGATGGTTCCGTTTTTCCCTACAAAAAAACACACTTAAATATTAGAAAGTTTTTAAAAACAAACAAGGAAACCCTAAATTTTTAACTTACCTTTGCTTGCTGCCGCGTCCGCCACCATTCCAACTTTGGTTTGCTCTCTCCCGCGTCTGTTTGCATTGTTGCAACTTTGTCGCCACCCGCCCACCATCTAATCTCTGCAACTGTGTCGAGGACTCATCGAGGAGCTGCGTCAAGGACTATCATCAGCCTTCATGCTAGTATTGGCATTGAGTCAGAGACTCATGTTTACAGTTTTACCTTTTGTTGTCTTTAGCCTATTCGGCATTTTGATGTGCCATTTGGCACTTTCACTAGTGACTGTATTATTTTGGGCATTCTGCCACTTGGACTATAGTAATGAATCATGATGTATGCCATCCATTTTGCCAGTTTGGATATATTAAAATTTAATATGGACATGGAGTATGGAATTGTAGTCATTTCAATTTTGCATTTTAATTTTTCATTGTTATTTAAATTTTGGATATATTTATTATTAATCTATAATATTAAATTTTAATATAATATAATAAAATTATAATAAATATATATATATATATATATATATAAAATTTGTTGTACCCAACCTGCCATCCCCGCCAAAATTTGGGGGTGCGCTCTAGCCGTCCCAGAAACTCGTAGCCCCGTCCCTGCCGTCCCCCCGTCCCCAAAGCCAATGCAACATAGAATATATGTGATAACATAGCCTAATGGGTATATATTGGGTTAAATATATATGCATTAGTAGGTCACACTAATAGTGGACCTAGATGGAATGCGTGAGTGAGAAGTTGAGAACTTATATAAATAAAAGTTCGATATAGTCCTTGCTAAACACTTGATTTATGATTTTGATTCTATGATAGATTGGGTTATTTGGAGTTCTTCAATTAATATTCAAGGGCTTACTGTGTAACTCGTCACTACTATAGTTTTGGGAGCTATACTCTGACCATATTTGATGTACATTGTGTGTATGCAGGTTTATCATGATTTATCTATGATGTATGTTCCTTACATTAGGCTCCGATGGTAATAGGGTTTAACTTTCAGCAATTGATGAGATTTGAGAATGACGTCTTTAAGGTGTCAGTATTTTCTCAGCCTAATAGAACCTTTTGGATGGGAGAAACCAAGATACAGAGTATAAATAGATGCTAAGCATGACTGATGAGCTAATCCATTAGAAGGCGTCTATGAAAGAATTTTTTAGGGGCAATTTGAAGCTGTTTGAAGGGCTTGCTAATCCATTAGATAGTATGTCTGTTTTTAATTTTGAAACTGTCTACCAATACGTGGGTTTAAATGCAAAAGTATGGTTGTCTCTAAATTTTATTTGGCAGAAAAAACAAGCGATGCTGATGAGAACCTACAATTAGTTCTTCGCAGACAAAAAAAACAAAAGGAACAATCAATTGAAGAGCAAGTTGCATAACTGTATGTTGTTGATTCTTTATCCAACGAGTTGCATATGTATTTAAGAATATATGCAATTAGACACTATCTTGAAGTGCTAAATAGAGGCTTTTACAACAAAAAATATTTGCAAGAACAAGTAATAAACAACGACAGCGCGGAAGCCATTGACAAGTAAAAGAGTTGGTTTGTATAGTTAGTCATCTTACTTATCAAATTTTAAAAATAAGGTGAAAGAAATCAAGCAAGATTATTACATTCCACCAAGCTCAGGTTGGAAAAGGATCTCTCCTGTTTGGAAACGCTCATGTGATAGAGTAAAAACTCCTTCATCCGCAACTGTAAAGGATGCTTCTACATTTTTGGATAGTTCTCCATGATAATCTTCTGCGACGTAGCACAAATTCTGCAAGTTTTGACCATTACAAGTCATGATTGAGTCAGTATAAAAGGTTGAGCCTTATGTAAATTTGCAGAGAAATCAAATAGCACTCAATCTACTCAATGGATTAGAAAAAATTAGAGCATTTCCAGAGGGAATAATATTCCAAATAAATAAGATTCCAGATCAGGGTTAATGCAAATTCAATCTGATAGTCAATAGAGACCAATTGCAAGAGGCAAAGGGTAGTTGCCATAAAGGGATCCATCAGAAGGCTCTGATGGGGAGGTGAGACCTTGAAACTAATACGAGAGAATGTAAATAAATAACATGGGAGATAAAAGGGGCTCTAGTTTAAAACTAATAAGAAAGCAATTCACCAAAGATTTTATTTATACTAAGACGTTCCTAACTAGAAGTAAAGTTGACACAAGGATTCCAAAGGAGTTGATATATACAGTCTGTGCAGGTGGAAAATAAAATGACCCAAACAGAATATCCTAACATGTATGTGTGATTCTAGCAGTATATGTAGATATATGTAGAAGGCTTACTGATGAGCCACACAAAATGTTTCAGATGGGAGCAACCTAAGTTACTGGATCTGTCAGGCTATGCCCCAGGCTCCACAGATCCCTGTACGGTGGTGCTACATAAGAGATCCCACTGTATGATTGTATATCTATGTACTGTAAATCAGATTGAAGGTGACTATCAATCAAAGAACATTTCATAATTGACAAACAAAGCCCACTGTATTGCGTAGGCTGAGAAATACAGGTTAGATTGAAAACTAGCAATTTGTATCTTTTATATCAGACTATAGTGGGATACTACACAGAGAGCCCACTGTCTTATATGGCCTAATTGTATAACTTGTATGGTACAGATCATATTGAAAATTGATTATAAATCAACGAAGATTTCATAATTGACAAATATTTTAACAAAATATGGTTTTATAATGGATAGCCCATCTGGTAGTGTGTGGCGTTTTGAGAACTTGTTGGTTTTTTGAAGTTCTTGCTCAAAACGTGCAGGGTCAGCTCTGTTGGTTAGCTTGGTTGGACCAACCTTGTTAATATTCAACACTCTTGCTTACTATCATCTTTATCGGATCACTTTCAGGGTGCTCTTTCCCATCTACTATTTCATTTTTGGAGACTTCTTTGACAGCTGTAATAAACATAAATATGTATAATATTAAGTGGCAATAATAAATAAGTAAATAATAAATATTAATGAAGAGACACATCCTAACCAAGAGATATGACCTATCTAAAAGACATGACCGACCAACCATGGTGACCAGTCAATACTACAAGTATACTGTCCCTTGGTATTATAATCATATCCTATCTATTCTTTCAGACTTTATTTATTACTATTATTTTCTGTCCTATATGGATTTCTGTTTTCTGTGCTTCTTAAGTAGGATATTTGTTAACATCATTTCCTTCAACAGTATTGTGGGATTTGAGTTCCCTTCTTTGACCATTTGTGCATATGCTTTTTTACACTTGCATTGAAGTTTCATTGTGTGTACTTCACTAGTTCTGAAGAGGTTCATGGAAAGGTCTTTATTGTAAGATATTGTTTTGAAGTGAGACTCCATGAGCTTCACCGGCTCCAAAGAAGTGTAATGAACCTAAAATAAGATTATAATTAAATAATTAAATAATTTATAGTTAGTTTAATATGAAAGGAGGTGTCTCCTCATCATGAATGTCCAAACCAGATTTAAGGCCAAGACATCATTGTAATATTCATCATCTAATATATTATAACATTTATCATTCAAAATGATAGTCGGATTCGACTACTAACGGACCAACCGGATTCGGTTGCTCCATTTGGTATCAGAGCAGATTCGCTCCTGCACTCTGAACTCGGACTTGGCTCATCAATTCCCGATTTCTTCCGCTGCTCCATTTCACCCATATCTCTCTCCGCTCCGCTGCCCTCCACTCCCACACTCCATATCACTTCACGCTCCTCCCTTTGCTCCACCTTCTCGACTCCCTTGCCATTATTTAGGGTTTCCCTAGAATATAGGACATTGTCCAAAAACAAAACAAAAAAAGTAAAAAATAAAAATGTAAAATAAAAAAAAGAAAAAAAAAAGGTAAAGAATTGAAAAGAAAGAAGAAAATTAAAAAGAAAAGATAAAAGAATAAAAAAGTAAAAAAACAAAAGAAAGGAAAAAGAAAATAAAAAAAGTAAGACCAACACATGGTTTTGCTTTCCAACTTCAACCTACGTTGCACCCTCCCTCATTCCACCTAGCCCTACAAACAAAAACAATATTAATAAAACAAATATTATTATAATAATATTAATATTATTATATAATATTTTAAAACTTATTAATCCATTTTTTAATAAAATATTTAAATATAATATTTTTATATTTATTATTTTATTTCAACAAATTAATTATAATAATAATTATTAATTCATTAATTATTTCAAAGACATTAGTTGTTTTTTACTCCTCCATAAGTCAAAATAAAATTTCAAATACACACATTTGCATAAAAGGACCGAGGCTATGACGGAATTAAAAGACAAACTTGAGAAATTGGAGAAGGACATCAAGGCCCTCGTTGCCAACCAAGAAAAATTCAAAGAAAAAAAGAAAAATAACAAAGCACTTAAGAAAGAAATCAAAGATGTTGTTCTAGTACTAAGAAGAAAACTTGATGATAGAGTAGACATCATGCACGAGAAACGAAAAAAATTAGATGACGAGATGTGTGTGATGACACAGAACATAAGCACCATGGCACAAAACTTGAGCATCATGACACAGAACTAGAATACCATGATAATGGAAATGTTACAAAAACTAAGGTCTAATACAAACCATATCAGTAACTTAGATATGTTGGACCACTATGTCAACAAAAATGAGAGTAACAAAATTGATCAAGACAATAAACAAGACAAGGAGACTAAATATCATAGGGATGACCAAAATGCCAATTATATATTTGATAAAGATAAGCTTGACCAAGATCATAATGAGAGCCAAGCTAGTATTATTGACAATAAGGATAATCCATACAATGAAAATAGATGGATCCTACAATATGCAAAGGAATCCAAGTCAAAGGAATAAGATATCGTAGATTCATCTTCTACCTTAACTCTTCTACCACCCTGGAGAAACCTAAATGTAACACTATCAGGTGACTTCGAGCGTGAGAAGCCTCATGAAACGCCACTTCTCGAGATAAATCGTAAAGATAATAAAATGGAAACATTATGTGATGACATCATGAATATTGTGGGGCAAGTGATCTCTAAAATAACGCTTGATACGGTCAGTCACAAAAATATTCCTTGTGTTTATGTACATGGAAAATGGGACAACGATAGTAAACATAATGGGGTACAAATTCAAGTTACAAATGAAAGGAAAATGACAAACTATTGTGTAAAGACCAAGCACATACCTAATACAAGTTCTAAAAAAGACATAAATGAAGTAATGACACTGTTTCAACACAAAACGAGAATGAAAAGACAATAATCTAAGCTTTGAGGACAAAGATGCCTTAAAGGGAGTGGCAATGTAATGAACATTAAATAAGATTATGATTAAATAATTTATAGTTAGGTTAGTATGAAAGGTGTCTCCTCATCATAAATAAGATTATGATTAAATAATTTATAGTTAGGTTAGTATGAAAGGTGTCTCCTCATCATGAATGTCCAAACCATATTTAAGGCCAAGACATCATTGTAATATTCATCATCTAATATATTATAACATTTATCATTCAAAATGATAGTCGAATTCGACTGCTAATGGACCAACTGGATTCGGTTGCTCCAAGAAGTTTGTGTGAAGGCTTTGGAGGCAGGTAGACACTCGGTAGAGAAATTGTTTACATCGTGTCATGGTCAATATATTAACATCATAGGTCATTGCCATATTCCGTACCCAATTGAACATTAAAGTGGGATTAATGTAATCTTTGTTTAGACATTTTGTTTCCAACATCTTTCCACAGTGTATATTAAGGGTGGATGTTGGGATGTAATATTTACTTTGTCAAATAATTTTTATGCTAACTTTCTTGTCTAATGGTAACTTACCAAGATTTGTGGGTATTACCACACAAACTATCAACTGTAAAGTGCAAGGTCTCCACACGGCTATGCCACAGAGTTCGTCGAACCTGAAACTCTAGGTTCGGAATTTGACGAACCTAAAAAAAATTCAAAAGTTCGTTTAGGTTCAGCGAACCTGATAGCTGAACCTCATGTCGACCCTGAAAGGTGAATCGATCTGGCTATCAGGTTAGCCAAACCTAATAAAATTGAACCCCGAAGAAAATTTGGACGTGGGTTTTCATCTCTCGAGGAGGGTTTTCTTCACGTTTTCGGCAAATTATGGTTATTTCACCCACAAATAGACATGGCGACCGTCGACAAGTGTGACTCATGACCGTGAATCCTCTCGAGATGCAGCTTGCAACTGTGCAAGCACCCTGTTAACACAGATCTTGTAGTTACCTCAAAAGATAAATCCTATACAGGATGGCAGAGGGGACATACAACCAAAGTTGTGACCTACATAAACCCTAACCCCCAAATGATGGATGGTTGTCACGTCGGTTAAGGATTCCTTCGCTTTATGCCACTAGAGAAGCCCAAGTGACAAAGGGGAAGACCCATATCAATCCTAAAAGGAAAGATCCAAGACAAATCACCAGATCAGACTCTTGTCAAAAAATTTGTAAGATGAGTGTGTGAAACCCTAGATATAAGGAAGAGCCACAAATTAAGGATACTTGAGTGGGGTGGTTATTCGAGATTGGAAATGTCACTCAGGTGATTAAAACAGATGGCTTGTAGAGATTGAAGTCAGGTCTAGGATTTTAGTGTGCTGGTTCAAATGATCAAATTTGGACCCTGGGGGGATTTAAGCAGATGATTTAAGAAATCCCCAAGACGAAGCTGATATTGACAATTATGGCTTCCTGCACACTAGCAAGGATGAAAGATTCGGTAATGAAAAATACCGAGATGAAGCCGGACGAGAAACAGAGGGAAAACGATTGATTTGCTGAAGGAGGGCATTTTCTCCCAAACAGAGACCAGTCCCTGGAGAGGGGCAGAGGAGTCCAAGCTAGATATTTTTGAGGGAGAGGGGGTTTTCCAGTATGCCGCACCAAACCCAGATCGCCGAATTTGTAGATTCCCATTGCAAATTAGTCTGGTGATTTTTCCTATACAAAAACTATGTCGAATATATCTTAGTGGAGAAGAAAAGCAATGCCAGTCATCAACTCATTCATTCATCAAGCAAGTAGACAAGAGTGTAATCCTAGACAAAATCTCTTTATTCCAATTTCGGTGCCAAAGCTCTTGAATTACAATGGGGGGGTCACCTCTCTTAAATAGTTTGAGAGAGACATAAACCTCGCTTTATCATCCAACGGTTGAGATTATAACATCATTAACGGTGGAGATTAAAATATATCAACCAATACATGGATCAAGTGACTAAGTCAAAGAGGGGGCACACTTTGCCAAAGGACGCCCCTCTAAAGTGAAATGTCACAACATAACATAAGATATGACATGATACATCATATGAGGGGGTCACTTAGGGGCTTAATTCACCCTAGGGCCCTTTACAACTTCATAATATAAGATATACCAATGAAATATATCAATAGCCAATTAGAGGGGGCACCCCTTAAGGGGCTTTCCTCACTAGCTGAGCCATAGATAAATAATCCGGACATCTGCTGACTGAAAATTGCTGGAGGATTGTTCGGGATACCGAGAAACATCATCTGTCAAAGTTCCAAGCCATTTCCTTGAACCAGGAGGCCAAATCGATTTTCTCAGTGATTTTCTAGTTCATTTTTTTGTTGGTACAATCTTTGGAAACTGATAAATCCATCATAACTCACTCCAGGATATAAACTGGGTCAAACTGATTGCTTTGGATGATCTAAAGACATAGAAGAATGGTATAAGTGACTACTCATACCCTCTAGAATACAACTCTTCTCTAGAAGAACTAATCATACTGCCATCTGGAATAAAAATAGATCATTTGACCAATAATTAAGTGATAATAATCACTTTTCTAGAGAACCTGGGCCAAACTCTCAAAACTGAAACTACAGTATTGGTCCTGGGCATGTTTTGAACAAATATGGACCATGTTGTATTTTTGAGTCGTTGCCTTGGGAAACGTGATTGACTTGGTCAATTGGGTTGACTAGGTGAAAGTACCCAAAATCAAGGTGAGATACTATGCCAATGTGATCTTGCAACCATCCAAGGTAAGAAATCGTCCAATGATGTATATCAAAACCCAACTTGAGTTAGTTATTCATAATCATGGTGACCAACAATAATAATAATAAAATGTACCTTAGCTTCTGAAAAATCTTAGACTCCTCTGGAAATCTGCTTGTACATGCCATACTTACAAAGTGTAAAAGATGTGCTATAGATGGGTGAGGATGGAAAAATAAGGCTAATGTAAGGGGAAATGACTCTTGACTGACTTTGACTCAGTGATTTATCCGAATGATAACCAATACACTCAACCAAGGTGACATATGCATGTTAGAAGAACAATAGGGAATGGTGGTGTCTCATAGGTGGATGAGCTGATCTGAGAAGTGTCCATTCAACCTTGACAATCATGTCTACGACTCACATCCAAGCTAAGCACAAGTTCCGTGAGGATCTTTTCTAGGACCCTTGCGTTGAGTACACAAGCAACTGTAGTGAAGAGATCCTAGGGAACACTTAGAATTAGTTGTCCCTTACTCCATCTCACATCAAAACCCTTCGGCTCCATGAGGAATTAATCATTACATTTCAACAATAGGCCAACAGTCTTTAGATTTAGCATTTGTTTATCCACTGCTTTATTTTGGGCCTTTTACAATTTCATTTCATAGCCTTTCTGATTTGTGTCTAGAGACACAGTTTGCAATTTCATTTGCAGGCTTGCATTTCATAATACATATAGCATATAACTCATAATGCATGTAATGATGGTAGACATGATGCTTCAGGCTTTAGCTGACAACTTCTCAGGAAACTAAGGGGAATATCCACAGTTAGGACCAAACATCAGGGGCAACCGACTAGAGAGGTCAAGGCTTCAAAACCCAACTCACCTAAACTCAGGAACCAACTCAATGGGTTGTCCTAGACCAGAAGGATCAAGGCTTCGGCAAGTTTTGTTGCACAACTCAGAGTTGAGACACAAAACAACATGGGATCCAACATGCATAGGGGTCAGAATGGGGAAAGGATCTTCAATCTCACAAGTTTCCATCAGTCTAAGTCATGGGATAAAAACAAAAATGAATGAATCTGAATGGACAAGCACAGATAACATGGAGCCAACCTAGCACTAAGGTTTACTCTTTGTTTGAGCATGGCATGGGCATCAGTCTTCACCTTGAACTCTTCAATAAATCATAACACAGGTTAGAATATATAACATATAAGCATAGGTCACCATAATCATCCTAACATGACAAGCATAGGGTTTTAAGATATATCAGAGAACAAAACTAAACCAAGGGAATATACCTGATCTCACCATGTATACCTGTCTCCAACTGATAAGCCCCTCTGTGACTGTGTGTACCAACTCTTGATCTGATGTATGCCTTAATGAACTAGATCATCACCAAAATCATCTATATGGACTCCTAAATCTCAGTCTTGGCAAGAAAAATATCAAGAACATGGCTTTGAAATGAAGTGAAGTTGTATGGATCCATGTTAATACCCCATGTAAAAGTAGCCCAGAATGGAAAAAGAGACAAGTCTACACATGCTGCATCATGGAACCCTGGTTGAAAATGTATATGTGATAACATCTGGCTCCAACTGGGACAAGTGCTCTAATGAAGAGAGTGCTTGAGAACCTTAGAGATCTCTGCTCCGCAGCACCATCAGCAATCAGCAATCCAACACATCCTAGTGCATCCAACGTTTTTCTTCCTCTCCAAGTTTTTACCTATGACCTACACACATGGAAGCAAGAAAAAACGAAGTAGCATGTATGGGAAAAAATATGTGAGTAAAAATAACTCATGGAAATTAAATGCTGGAAGTAAAGCGTTGAAATGTAAATTCTAATCTACTCAATTTATATGCAGAATAAATATCAAACACAGAAGACTCATGCATCAATTAGACAGAATATAGATTCAAACTACTGCTCAAAAGAGCTTATTTCATCCTACCTACTCTAACAGATGGTGAAAAAATGATGTGCTAAGTCATGCCAGGGACATAGTCCCTTAGATGAGCTTGATGCACAGGAGTCTGGAAGTTGCGACCATCTTCAGTAGACAAGAAATACATGTTCTCTTCAAATCGTTCTACTGTTGATGGTCCCATCCAAAGGTCTCCTAATTGTCTAGAAATATAATTAAAGGCACGATTTTCAACAATTACCTTATCACCATAGGAATACCTACGCCGATTAACAAATGAGGAAATGTCTAGAATATCATGGCTAGGTATAATGGAGGCATCAACGTTGCCTCTGGTACGAGGTAAAGGCATCGTCCTACTTCTTTCAGGCATAACATTTATACGTGGACCCTCGTCTATAGGAAGTGCAATTTTTCCCACTAAAATTTCTCTTATCTCCCTTCTCGGATGATTGGGTTGATTCTCAACCTCCTCTAGGTGTGTTGATACTACTTCTTTAACCGTTTACCCTATAGTCCAAAAATCTCTAAACACTTCACCAGTATTAGCTTCGATGGGGGATATAGTTTCATAATGATCCACTAGCTTACTAGATCCTTCTCCATGAGGCATAGGCATTTTTCCTTTTATAGAGGCTTTAGATAAGTTCCTTTCAACTACCTCCTCCAAAGATGTCGAAGGTAGAATAGGAATGTGAGATGCATCAGATTGTTCATTGAGAGGATTTTCAGGAGGTAACAAAAACCGTGGAAAATGAGAAATTGATGGGTAATGAAAATTACTCATGTTTGCTCCTTAATCTGGAGGCTCACGTTGATTAATTGACTCAGATTTGGTTACCAAAAGGAGCTGAATTTTCATTTTCAACTGTGGTATAAGAATTGGTAGTTTGAAAAGTAAGCAAATTATTTAGGGAAAATTCCTCCCCAAACGCATCATTTATTAGAACATCCTCTTCCGAACTTTGATTAATCAGATTTATCATTTCATGTCTTATGTCGTTTCTCAGATCTCACCTAATCTCTTGAATAGGGCGGTGAACTCTTCTTGTCGAATTATTAGGAATGCTACTTGTTACCAACCCGGTCTCTCTATGAAAGGTTTGTCCAGGGGCTTCGATAAATAAATTACTATGGGGTTCAAGAGAATGATCTGCATTACAATACATAATTTCCTCAATCAATTGTTGATGAATAAGCTCTTGTGTAAGCCTAACATCATCCTCATCCTCAGAGTCAGAACTACCTACTCTCATGAAGAAAACAAGTGTATTATCATCTTCCTTTCTTTCCACGTTTATTCTTTCAACACCCAAGGTATCTTTCCCATAAGTATTCTTCAATCCATCTTCGTATGTTTCAAGGTATCCATCGATAAAAGGATCCCTACAAATTCTTATCAAATTCCCATCAGAATTGGGTATGCACGCGTATGATCAATCCGTCATCAAGTATCCACATAAACCAGTAGCTCATTTGTATCACCTAAAGGTGTTAACACCAATCTTGCATGTGATATGGGACATTTGCTAGAGGAATTGGCCCCATTAAAACGAACATCCCAAGAACTAGACTCACTATGATTAATCTCCTCAACCAAATCACCTTGATCAAAAGTATGTCGGGTAACAACATTACAAGAATCATTCCTTGGAGCCTCTTGATGATTATTTGGACACAGATTCCAGTTCAAAAGATGTGACAAAGAAGGCTCTAGGTCAAGCTCGCTCACCAGTATATCATCATCATGTGGTTGTTCTTCTTCGGATCGTTCACTACACTTGACTAAGGATACGTGATCATCATCATGCTAAGGAAAAATATCAATATGTTCATTTCTAACTTCCTTATCATCCTCACAAACTTGGTCTTCAACCACAATATGACCACCTGATTGCTTCTCAACAGAAATTTGATTAAATTCAACCTTTTCTTCTTCTATAGAGACATAACCAAAGTCTGAATCCAAATTTGGATAGCTTGAATTAGCGTCAATTAAGCAATGACTATGGAATTGCTCTTCTAAAGACTCTATAATGGACTCACAAATGGAAGGTTCAACTATAGATGTTTCTTCGTGGTGATTATTAGGTTCCCTTCCACGGATTAAATCCAAGATTTGCTCTGTGACTGCTTCAGGTAATAATAGCAGAGTATCTCGTATGATTTGATTGATATCCCTCTTAATTTCAGCATGAGGTTTTGAAACATTATTCTCAAAGTACTTTGTAACATTCATATGGATTGCAGGCACGCTCATAATTTGGAACATTTTAGGAGAGGAGTGATCCAATTGAGAAAGCAAATTGTCAATACACTGATTATCAACTGCCCAATCATTGCTAGATTCACACTCATTTATTAATAGGTCTGTGAACATGTCATATCCAGTGATGGATTGCGGTGCTAAATAATCAAACCATAGTTGAACATCCCCTTGCAAGAATTCTCCTAGGGCTCGCATATAAACATCTTCATTGTCCACACCTCTAGATTCCATGTAATCCCACTGAATATCCAGATGACTTTCAATAGATATATCCTTATTTCCATTGAACTGGGGCATCCTCCTTGTGTAATCGTTTGGCATAGGATGAGGTGCCCCCGGTATTTCAGAAAAGTCAAAAGGAGACTGTTTGTCTTGTTTCTTAACAACTTTGGTTATTTGGCTATAAGGCTTTTGACTGGGACTGACTCCTAGGTTCATGTCGAACTACAGGTTCATCAGGGGTAGTCACGACAAAACTTGTATTCATTGACAAAGAAGATTACAAGGATCATTCACTTGATGCTGGTTTACTAGTCCACTCAGGATGGTTGGGAAATCTTTATTGCATGGGTGAGGAAATTGGAGGGTATCATAAAGATTGTGATAACTAGATTCATACCCATAATCATGCTCGAGATCATCCTCATACCCGTAGTCTAATTGCCTTTCAAGTTCATTTATGATTTTATTTAATTCCTTCATGCGTCTGATAAATATATCTGAATTCATTATGATTTATGGGATGGGTTCGCTTCTCAGTGGAGTCGCGTTGTGGAGTCTCCAAGTGAACCACACAGGCAATTCACTAAAAAGAGATATGTCATAGGGAAAGGTGAGGTATGTTAAACCAAGGTAGGCCTCTACTTCCCCGCCAGTGGCGCCAAAATGTTATCACCAACCTTGTAGTTGCCTATGTGAGATAGATCCAGAATGGATGGTAGAGGGACAAGCAACTAAGGAGGTGGAACCAAGATTGCCTCGACTCCCAAATGGATGGTTGCCATGCAAATCGAGGTAGTTTTCGCTTTATGTTATCTTAGGCCAAGACAACAAAGGGGGAGACTTGAATCTACTCCCAATAGGAGAGATCAGACCCAAACACCAGAGCAAATCAAATAGACTTGAGGTACATAAGGTGTAAGGTAAATGGAAACCCTAGATCTATGGAGGGTATCACTAAGTGAACCAGGGCTTTGGAAGTGTGTGTTACAACAATAAAATAGCAAGTAACTAGGTTATAACCATTTATAATAATAATTAATTATTAATATAGTTATGAAGAGAAATGTCTCTTCATATATTCAATGGCCAAGCCATATTTAAGGCGGCCATATCCATTGTAAATAATCATCCAATATATTATTATAATTCATATTCATTATTACAATGATAGTCGGATTCGACTAACGGACAACCAGATTTGGTTGCTCCATTTGGTATCAAAGCTCGGATTCGGCTCCTTTGACCTGAGCTTGGACTCGGCTCATAAAATCATTGATTTCTTCCGCTGCTCCATTTCATCACCTATCACTTTATCCCAAACCCTGTAAAAAAAAAAAACCAAAAAATAAATAAATAAATAAACACATAAAAAAAACCCTACTTCCTCCAGCTCTAGCCTGAGTGTTCCACTCTTTCACTATTCCACGCATTCCTGTTACTCCACCTCAATTCATTACCCCGCCAGTTGCCCTTCCAGTGTCCATCTCTCACTCTGGCACGCACCCCTCCTTTTCCTACGCCCCTCTCCAACTCCCAACCCCTCCAGCCTCCGTTCTCCCCCCGACCTCCTCCACTCTTCCACCTCCATTCTCCACCGCTGCGCATCCATTCACCACGTGACCCTCCTATCTTCCATCCGCTCTCCAACCTTCACTGTACTCCTCCCTGCGTCCACCGTCCCAGACCTCGGTCTCCCCCTCTGCGCGTCCTCCCACCCACGTCCACCTTCGCCCTGCCGCCGCCACCATCCTCCTTCCCCGCCCTCGTCCTCATCCTCCTTCCTCACCCCCATCCCATTTCCCTTCTATGCTTGCTGCTCCCTCCAATCCAGGCTTTTGCTCCAATGCCTCTGCGGGCTGCTCCCTCCCATTGCCCGCACATTGCTTCGCTTCCCTTTACGCGCGCCGTCTAGCAGCTTCACTCCACGTCCTGCAAAAAAAACAAAACAAAAAAAAAAGGTTATATTATAACAATATAACCTAAAAGATCATATACTAATTTAATATATTATACAATAATATATTATACAATAATATATTAATAATTATATATTTAAAAAAAAAATCAAATATTGTAGTTATTATAATATAAATAATATTATATTATTTATTTACAAAAAAAAAAAAAAACTATATACAGAATATAGTTTATGAAAAATAAAAATAATAACAATAATATTAATTAATCAATTAATTAATATATTATTATTCAATTCACCTCAAAAGGCCAAAATAGCGTCTAAATACACACCTCCGTATATAAGGTCCAAGACCATGGAGGAACTGAAAGAGAAGATCGATAAAATGGAGAAGGACATAAAGTCCATTGCCGCTAACCAAGAAGGCTTGAAGGAAAAGATGCAAAATAACAATACATTACTCAAAAATGATCTTGTTTTGGTACTAGAAAGAAGGCTCGACGACAAACTTGACATCCTGAACGAAAAACAAAAAAACATGGATGACAAAATGAGTACCATAACGCAAAACATAAACACCTTAACACAGAACATGTGCACCATGACACAGAACCAGAATACAATGATAGGAATGTTACAAAAACTAAGGTTTGGGACAAACCATATCAGCAACTCAAATATGTTGGACCAGTATGTCAACAAAAATGAGAGAAACCAAGTCGATTAAGAAAATAAACAAGACAAGGAGACAAACTATCTTAGGAATGACCAAAATACAAATAATATAGTTGATAAAGATGAGCTCGACCAAGATCATAATGGGATTCAAGCCAGTATCGTTGATAATAAAGACGATCCATACAATGAAAATAGATGTATCCTATAGTATGCCAAGGAATCCAAGTCAGACAAATCAAATATCATAGAATCATCTTCTACCTTAACTGTTCTACCACCCTCGAGAAACCTAAATGTAACACTACCTGGTGACTTTGAGTGTCAGAAGCCTCAAGAGACGCCACTTCTCGAGATAAATCACAAAGGTAATAAAAGGAAAACATTACGTGATGACATCCTAAGTATCGTGGGACAAGCGATTTCTAAAACAAAGTTTGATATGGTCAGTCACAAAAATGTTCCTCATATTCATGTCCATGGAAAATGAGACAACAATAATAAACAGAATGGAGTACAAATTCAAGTAACAAATAAAAGGAAATTGATAAACTACGGTGTAAAGAACAAGCGCATACCTAATACAAGTTCTAAAACAAAAGACATAAAGGAAGTAATGATGTTGTTTCAACACAAAACAAAAATGAAAAGACGACAACAATAATCTAAGCTTTGAGGACAAAGCTTTCCTAAGGGGAAGGCAATGTTACAACAATAAAATAGCAACTAGGTTATAACTATTAGTAATAATAATTAATTATTAATATAGTTATGAAGAGAAATGTCTCTTCATATATTCAATGGCCAAGCCATATTTAAGGCGGCCATATCCATTGTAAATAATCATCCAATATATTATTATAATTCATGTTCATTATTACAATGATAGTCGGATTCGACTAACGGACAACTGGATTCGGTTGCTCCAGTGTGAGGTTTGATCCAAGGTTGGGACACAGGTGACCTATAAGGTGAATACTAGATCTAGGGTTGGGGTACTAGCAATAGATGAAGATATCTGCTTGCTTGGGAAACGTAACCAATGCAGGGAGGGCAAGGACAGGATTGGGGCTATCTAGTATCGATGGATAGACTCGATGGAATGGTATAACAATGTCACAGTACCCGAGTCACAAAAAAAAATTAGATTTCAGGAAAAAGAGGCCAAAGAGGGGGTAGCGCTAGGATTGGAGATCAGTGCCTGTCAAATCTAGGGCAATGGAGTCACTATTTGCCCAGCATTGGAGGAAACCCACCTAGAAAATAGCCCAATATACAAACCTGAAAAATGTATTTGGCCAAAAAAGTCAGATCACGAGAAAACCAGCAGTAGGATGGCTAGCGCTAGGGTTTGGGAGGTCAGTGTCTCAAATCTAGGGAAACTTGTCAACTTTTATCTCAGCATTGAAGGTGATTTGGTGAGAGGATGGCTCGATCTACAAACCCAATAAGGAATTCTGCCTGAAAAGTCAGATCACAGAAAAAGTCAGAAAAATGTTGGATAGCGCTAGGGTTTGGGAGGACAGTTTCTCAGATCTAGGGAAAACTAGTAACTTTCAGATCAGCGTTGAGGGTGATATGATGAGGGGAAGACCCGATCTACAAAACCCAACAATGGTTTGTCCAAAGATCAAGCGATCTAATTTTTAGTATTTTTGGGGATTTTTTATTATTATGGTATTTTTCAGTATAAAAATGAAGAAAAGCAGATGTCAATGGATTGAGATCTGGAAGAAAGGGACTAACCTGTAGATCTTACCTAGAAAACCTTGTAGATGCCTTGATGATGATGATCCTTGCTATTCCGATTAATTTGAGAAGCTTTGAGCAAGTTCTATGTCCAACGTTTTGCCCCAAGGAGTCAATGCGCCCTCTCTCCTGCACAACAAACGTCAACCATATCAAATTTGCTGCGACATGAGAAAAAAGCTAGATGCTACAAAAAAATAGCAAGAAGAAGTCATAGATCGCAATGACACTAATGAAAACCCCTTGATAAAAACGAAGTCAATCCAAGTGAGTTGAGGTCCCCCTGCAAAAACGCCCAAGTTGAAGTCACCCTCCTGTAGACAAGACAAAGATTCCCTAAAAAAAAGATATAGATCTCACAAAATTTTCCCGAATGCTAGGAAGCAAAAGACTTTCCAATCACCATCTAAGAACACCAGATGCAAAGGAGATCCAAGAATTTCCACAATAATTTTTTTTCTATTATTCAGATCCAAGAGCCAAAGATCCCTTACAAATGAGAAGCTCTCTTCTTTAAATAGGAATGCGAGAACCAAAAATCCTAACCTCTTTTCAAATGAGTGGCTAAGATTAAAAGATACAAATGTCTAATCAATGGTTGAGATGAGCTCAACATACAATAAATGAATTAATGTAACAATATAATATAAAAGTGGACTAAATTACCCAAAGAGAGGGTACCCCGCTCAACAAGAAATAAATGAAGCATATGGTGGGTCCATGGAGTGTTAACTAACTCCTTCTGGGTGTGCCCATGGCACAATAAAAATAATATATTTTTTAAACTGTGAAATTATGCCTCCTTGAGGAAATCATGAGCCTCCCAAAAGCTCCTAAAAATAATATAAAATGCCCAAAAAAACAGATGTGGGCCCAATCAAGTGCTACAACTGCTGGAGAAGGTGTGGAAGACATCACTCTCATCATCATGACTCATCCGATGTTATTTCCTTGCCTCAGTAGCCCAAATCGAATTCTTCAGTAGCCATTTAATCATTTTTTAATCTAGCTCGAGAAACGTGAATCTGCCAAAACAGCCTCCTAGGGTGCCTGCGCTGTCCAACTGAGCCCACCAAGCTCTTTGGGAGGGGGTTAGTATGGTACAATCAAGTGGATGGACCCCCTATGCCCCATACAACGTCCTAGGAGATCGAATAAGATCATCTTCCTGCTTAGACATGACTTCTAGTGAAGCAGAACTGCACCAGAAAAGTAAAATGAGCCTGATCATCTCTGTCAGTGCCCAAAACTGACAACAAGCTATCTCATTAGACTCAAAGAGTCCAAAACCATCTAAGGTATATACTCATACCTATTCCAGGTCTTTGCCTAGTCATTTGCAATATCCAATAGACAATATAATCACCTGTAACTGACCAGATACCAATAATATAACTCAGACTGTCATCCATCTACTACAAGTGTTAAGAGGTTAGGACATGCTCTACAAATCATTCAAGTAACAATCATAACAAATAGCAATCACCTCACTGGCGGTACATCAACCAAATACATATATAGGGTTTTGATTTTATTACTCAGACCAAACTTTCAAGACTATACTCACTTCATAGTTGTAGTCAATTTGCTAGTGAAGGGTGAAGGCTAAAATTTACAAGGTTAGGACAAAGGATGACCATCAACTCAACAATGTGACACTTTGGAAATGGAAAGGGAATACTCACTATAACCATATGCTGGACAAACAATCACACAGGGGACGGCAGTGCCTCACAAATAGGTGAACTACTTCAGAGGTGCTTACTCACCTTGACAAATGCTCACAATCCAACTCAATACAAGTAAGGCCAATAATATTTAGATAGAACTTTTAGGAACCATTGCTTTTTTGGGCCTTTGATTTTCCATAGCCTTTGTTAACGTATTTTTTATACGGACTTTTATTATTTAGGCTTTATGCATTCATGTATGTTGAAAAACACTACTTTTCATGAATGTCTAAGATATTTCATTGCAATATTTTTCAGAGCCAATTTCATTAGGCTAGCCTTGCATTCACGTATGTTTAAAAACACTACTTTTCATGAATGTGCTTTTTTCATAACATATTCATTTCATTTCCAAATTCATTGTATTGATGGCAGCGCTACTTGTTTCAGGTAAGCAAACACAACCTAGGCAACTCAAAGGCGAGACATAGATAAACAGGGAGGCTTGTCCAACAAAGGGTCTAGCGAGGAAAGGTCCTCTATGCCACAAGTCAAGTAGTAGGTCGGGTTGAAACATAATTTGGAAGGTAATGGATGAGTGGACACAATGAATAATGAAACCAACACTAGCAAGCCAAAGCATGGTGGGAATGACTACCTCTATTCTCTCTAGGGAGGGTAAAACCAATGAGCATAGATCAAGAACTTCTGGGCCTGAGTAGGGACATCAATACATAATTTAAATACATCCAAGTCCACATATTTATGACCATTAGATCATGACACTAAATGCTAACACATGTCACAAAAATGAGTATAAGAGCAATGATAACCATAACACAAATATAATATACACCGATTCATAAGCACGAAAATAATCCATCTGAACCAACATCTGTCCAATGAGAAAACACTGATGCAAATCTGGGCACTGCTAACTGCTCTGTACATGACTAAATGGCTACATCGGTCCTCAAATCTAAATGTCCTAAGACTCAGTCCTGGCATGGGAAAGTACTATAGTCCATGGATAAAATAAAGATCTATCATAAATGCTCATAGCAGTATCTCATCTGGGGAGATCTGGTTGAAAAAGTGTACTGAATCTGAAAAATAGAATATGGTAGCCCGACTACTATATATGTGATAACAGGTATCTTTACTAGCTCACCAAGGGACACATTTTGCATAACCTTATGCAACTCTTGTTCTATGTCTATCTTTAGGTCACATTTCATGGAACCTCTACAAGACCTCCTCAAATTTCATGCTCTCTAGGAAGTAGATCCAGGTCTTCCTGGAATGATCATCAATGAATCTCACATAGTACTCATATCCTCTCAAGGAAACAAATGACATCGGTCCACACAAATCTGAATGTATCAAGTCAAGAATCCCTCCTGACCTGATATCACTGCTAGGAAAAGCAGTCTTGGTGTACTTTCCCAAAGCACACCCCCTGCAAACATCACTATGCTCCGAGTTGAACTCTGGTAAACCTGTAACCATATGTCTCAACAACCCCAAAGCTAGATGATGCAAGTGAGCCATCCTCCTATGCCAAAGCTCACAAAGCTCACTGTCGCTGCAAGGCATGCTGAGGCTAAAATAGGAGCCTGTACAGTTTCCTATGTCTAACTCCAATGGAAAATGACTCAAGAAAGAAGGTAAAGAAGCTTTTGCATCCATAAAAGATTGTATCTCTAGGTCTCGTGTTCTGATAAGTCTTGATTACTCCAAAGACTTCCGAATTTTCTCATTTGCATCAGAAGACACAATTGTCGAAGTTTTGTTGCAGAAGAACAAACAGGGTCAGGAACAGCCTATTGCATTCATGAGTAGATCCTTACAGAATTCTAAACTCAAAATCAATGCCTAGCACGTTGAAAAACACTGACACAAAGGCTCTAATAACCTCCTAAGGTCGAAACACCAAGACGACTACCCCAACTTTGGAGGTGTGAGTGAAAAACTCAAAAATTATTAGTCATTTGTTCAACAACCAATAATAACCGAGGGAAAAAACACTCTGGGCTAGTCGACTTGATGCTCAAGCACGGGAAGTCGAGCCTTTTATAAAAAATTAAATGCTAGGAAATTTTTTACAATTTCCCCAAGGGGGTATGAACATGTGTTCACAAAAAATAACAAAAAGTTCCTAGACAAAGCCTGAATGACTTCTAAATTCTGAAAGGTGAACAAGTGTATGTTCTCATCACCCAGCTCACTTGATAATACCGACTAAGTATGACTTAGTAGGTAACATCTGGCTCCATCTAGGGACACGTGCTCTGAATGATCCTCTGATCAAAGAAGAGGATGTGAGAACTCTAGAATCTCTGGGTCTTGCATGAAAACTAAAGTCCATCAGTAACACATATATAAAAGGAAACCAACTGGGAAACTATGCTATTGCACAAAGTTAGTATAAAATGTACAAAAAGAAAAACTATTTTACAACACTAATATATAACCAAAACCTTCAAAGTTAGCACTATGATACAACATCTATAATACAAAAATATGATACAAAAATTAAATACATGCAAGGATAAATTTAGAAATAGGCCCTGATACCATCGATGCCAATAAATGCATCAAACCATCCTGGTGAAGAACATCTTGAGCAGAAGGCCATTCACCGGAAGGCTTAATCTTTCCCCTTCCAGGTCATTTAGATAGAAAGAATTAGCAACTACTACTTCGTCAATGATATAAGGTCCCATCCATAGGCTGCCAAACTTTCCATGTTTTCTCGGTTTTTCCCTCTGTTTGTCCCATAATAAAACTCTATCACCTACTTGAAAGGATCCAGGTCTGGTAGGTTTATCAAAAGTCCTCTTGATTTTATTTGAATTTCTGATACTCTGGTCAAGGGACTTCCTTCTATTCTCATCTAACTCAATCAACTGGTTAACTTTGTTTTGAATGGTGTCCTGATCTGAGCTAAAGTTCTGAAGACGCTGATACACTAGAAGCTTTAAATGGATTGGTAAGGTGACATCTAGGCCATAGACAAGTTCGAAAGGACTCTTCCCGGTTGAACGTTTTTTGGTAATCTGATCAACCCATAATGCATACTTAATCTTGCTATCCCATGCTTTCTTATTATCACCAACTGTTTTCTTGATTATGGTCATTAAGTTTTTATTACTTGACTCAACTAGACCATTTCCTTGAGGATAATAGTTGGATGAATGCGATAAGACAATACCATATTTAAAGCAAAAAGATGACATTTTTGAAGAACTAAAACATGGACCATTATCTGTGATAATTCTTGGCACACCGAATCTTGTGATAATTCTATCTTTTAGGAAATCCATGACTACATCATCGGTTGCCTTCTTGGTGGGTATTGCCTCTACCCACTTGGTGAAATAATGTGGCGGTAAGTACCCAAGAATAACCATTGCTTGAATTGTCTTTAAACTTACTGATGAAACCAAGCCCCCACTGTTGGAAAGGGGTTTGGATACTATGTAATGTTCTGTTTTGATAAAAAGGGAATAACTGAGGACTAATAGCACTAGGAGCAGAAAGGCACATCAATTCAGTATTATTAAGTCATTAGTGTAGTAAGAAGGCAATCAAAGTTCATATAATAAAGCATGCGGAGCATGTAAGCCTTATTTCGTAAGTGTTAAAGTCAACATGAAATTAGAATTGCATGTATGCAAAAGTGAAGCGTAAACCCTAAAAGTGACATGCAAACCCTAAAAGTACATGCTATTCTATTTAAGAAGGGTTATTGGACCAAAGAGAATATCTATTATTATTGTTGATTGATTTTGGAGTTTCGAGCAACAGCACAATGTGCAGCCGCCACACTTGGGGTTGGAGACGGTGTCTTCACCTGGCGAGGGTTCGGCAGTGAGATATCTTCCCTAGTCTCTTATTGGGATAGATCATCCAGGTTTATCCATTGCATCCATCATATACTATAGTATTCGAAGATCCAGCACATTTCGAAGGGTTATTAGCAAATCCATGTTTTGCAACTGGAAGTAGCAGGGAAAACACAGAAGGATTTGTTGGGACCACAAAACCCAGTCTTTCCTCCACATGTCAACTTCCTATTTCTCAACAGGCCTATCCTGCAGTATGCAGTGATTATCAGCCATCAATTTGCTCACCTAGAGCAGCTATCATCCAAATAGATTAGTTGGGGGTGTGAGCAGCAGAACTGCCAATCAATTCACTAGGTCACTTAGAGGCAGCTAAACCTCCGCATGTGTCAGTCCATCTCTCTGGCATCAGCAAACATACAAGCTCAGAAAGTTTCAGCTCGAACGGACCTCTCCTTCTACAAAAATGTCACCTTCAGTCTGGAGGGTGCTTACGGTACTGTGGGGCGGTAACACCGGAGGAAAAGAGCATTATTAGACCACCCATCCGAATCCTTATGCATGCAGCTATCTCTGGAGTCATGATCAGCTAGAATATCAATGGTAAGTGTTAATTTCTCTCTGCAAAACCCTAACCCTAATTCACCTATATTTTAGGGCATTTTTGCATGGTGAGTTTGCATGCACAGTTATTTTGCAAATTTGTATAAGATTGAGTGTGCGAGTCAGCACTATCATAGAACATTAGAAAATATCAGTATTTGGGATATTACATACTATTGGTTTTAACGGCAAAACTTTCATCTTCTGCTTCTCAGTGAACAACTGACACTGGGGGTAACTTCTGACAAACTTATGCACATCTTAAAAAAGGTTTGGCCAATAGTAACCTGCTCTAAGGATTTTGTGGGCGGTTGTTCTAGCTACAAAATGCCCACCACAAAATCCTACATGGAACTCAACCGTGAGTCTCTTGGACTCAGGTTCATCAACACATCTAAGTATTAAGCCGTTCGGCTTTCTCCAACCTAGACCATCATTTTTTAAACAACACTTAGTTGCTTTTAACCTTAATGATCTACGTTTATGGCCAAGTACGTGATCGGGGCATGTAAGGTTACGAAGGAAAAAGATGATGTCTGAATACCAAGGTTGCTGCTCTAATCTCTGAAACTCGTCTGATACACTTTGTTCTGGATTACTATTCTGACAAATCATTTCTAAAGCTTTCTCATTCCCCTGAGTTAACATCTTTGCAAGCCCTTGTCCCTTAATCAATTTAGTGGGTTTTATCTCTAAGTCATATTCTTGAATCTTTGAAACCTATTTACCCCTGATGCCTAAACAATCCTGCTGAGACATGATGTCTTTGACATAAGTTCTAAAATGTTTAAGGGACTTGACAAGCGCATAAGCTGGGTTTTCCATGGAAGTGTATTTCAATTCTGAATTTTGCAAGGACCTACTCATAAAGGCTATAAGCTGCTCTTTCCCTTCACTATTTTTCTGAAGCAAAACATCAGCAATGGTGTCTTTTGAGGCGAAAGAGAAAATCTAAAACTCTTTTGAATAATCCAGACTGATTAAAACATGTGATCTAGATATAGCATCTTTGATACTTTTGAAAGCATCCTTCCCTTCATCCGTCCACACAAATTTAGCATTTCTTTAATAATTTTTGTAGAGGTTTCATTAGTTCTGCTAAATTTGGGATGAATCTCCTTATGTAATTTATTTGACCGTTGAAAGACTGGAGAGCTTTTAAATTCTGAGGCAAGGGGACCTTCTTAATGGCTTCTACCCGTTCAGGATCAATCTTGACCCCACCCTTGGAGATGATGTGTCCTAACAACTTGCCTTCATCAACCCCAAAGATTGACTTGGAAGGATTTAAGGAAATGCCATATTTACGACATCTCATAAATACTTGCATAAGATGACCTATGTGGTCGAATCTTTCTTTCGAAAAAACAATTAAGTCATCTTGGTAGATTCAATCACTTTGCCTATGAGTTCTTTGAAGGAAAAGTCCATGGCTCTCTGGAAAGTGGCACCTGCATTTAAAAAGCTGAAAGGCATTCTTAAAAACTTGTAAGTGCCCTAAGGTGTGGTAAATGTAGTCTTATGTTGATCCTCTTTATTTACTAACACCTGGCTATATCCTGAAAAGCCATCCAACATGGACATCATTCCTGAACCAGTTACTCTTTGAAGTAATGTTTCCATGTCGGGCAATGGGTAATTATCTTTTAGGCATGATGTATTGAGATTCCTGAAATCTATACATATTCTAATTGACCCATTCTTCTATCTAACAACAACTAAGTTGGAGCACCATGATGAATGTCTAGTAGGCGCTATGATCTCTACTGCTAACATTTTCTGAAGTTCCATCTGAACAATAAGGGCCAACTTAGGATTTATTTGCCTAAGTTTTTGTCGAAAAGGTTTGACCTCCTTGGCTTCTTCTGTGAGGGGAATAGTGTGTTGAAACACATCTTCTCGATAAGCTTTAAGTTCATCATAACTAAAAGCCAACACATCTCTATATTCTTTGATTAGATTGATTAAACTGTTCCTTTCCTTTTCCGAAGTACCTTTTCCAATTTTTATTAACTTGGGGTCCTTGTCTATACCTATATTTATTTCCATATAATCCCCAATTTTTATTGACTCTTTTTTATTTTTATGAGGATCCTGTCTGTCAAACAACTTTTCAAAAGCTATAAGGCTACTCGGAATGTGATTTCTCAAATTATCCTCATCCTCCTGATACTCTTCACCCTCTTGCTGATAACTGATCTTGCAACCTTCAAACTGTTGGAGATTATGGATGAACCTTAAGAGTTGTTTATCATCATTAAATACCTACCAGTGATCTACATTATCAAGAATTGACAGCCTGAAATTGATTTCCATTTTGCCATTCCCACTAATCATCTCATCTGAAGGTTGAAGGCTGGATGTTGCTACTGCCAACTTATCTGCTAAACCATTCATTTCTCTAGGGATTTTCTGAAGATTGAGTGCATCAAACCAATCCATGGTATCCCATATAGCATTCCTATACTTCCTTAGTCTATCACTTTTACACTGATACTGATTCTTAAGCTGGAGGATGACTAAGTCTGAATCACCTTTTATGTTTAACATTTTTATGCCCATGTCTTTAGTAGTTTCTATTCCTAGAAACAATGCCTCATACTCAGCCACATTGTTCGATGCTTCAAACTCCAATCTAAAATCAAAGTTGTAGATTTTATTAGAAGGTTAAATGATAACTATGCATGCACCCTTTCCAGCTTTGGAATAAGCTCCGTCAAAGTACATTTGACGGACTTCATCTATCTTTTCATTTTTGATATTTTCTTTAATAGGGGCCATGAAGTTTGACAAAATGGCATAGTTTCCAAAGTTGTCAGTGCAATGCACAAATTCATTTCCAGGCTTCTTAGGATTCTTTACATGCCGCTTTCTTTCCTTTTCTCTATGAAGTATAACCCTAGTGTTTTTTGATGCAGGTATGGTTGCGTATGTCCAATCCATTTGGATGTGTCCACCTAGAGTTGCAACCCACTTTCTGGACAAAAGCATTCCCCAATTATCTAGTACATCGATTACAACAACATCCATTTCCATGTCGATGTCAGGATACTTGGCCAATTTTACATGCAGGTTTAAGATTATCCCTACCACTTTAACTTCTCTTGCATCCATTGCACAAACATTGTGGTAGGGCCGTGTGATCCTTAAATTTAACTGTTCCATTACTTTCCTTGTAATTACGTTTGATGAAGCACCTGAATCTAACATGCAGTTATAAAGGAGAAGGTCATCAACTAAAAGAGACATAAAAAGGCGGGTGATCCTCCCTTTTTGGATCAACACTGTGAAGGACTATAGCCATATCTTCGAGAACAATAGGTAAATCTTCAAGGACGACACTATTACTTGGAGGAGCAGTTTCTTTGACAATATTATGATTACTTTCTAAATCTTTCATCAATTTTTCTTTTTGGCCAACAATTTGAAGGATATCAATAGCATAAGCTGAAATTTTAACATCATTCAACCATTGTCCCATGTCAAGCTTTGATTCTACAACAACTTGAGGGTTTATAATAGGAGGAATTGTTACCTTAGGTTTGTGCTGTTTAGTTGGTGTAGACTTCTCCTTTCTCTTATAGGTAGCTCCTTTGTATCTAGCATTCCTAACTTCTAAGATTTTTTCCTGGGAAGGCATTTCACCATAACTTTGAGAAATGAAATCATTTTCCAAACTATAATCTACGGCTTCTTGCCAATGTTGCTCTGCCAAAGGGCAGGCTCGGCCTACCATGTTCACGAACTCAGAGCACTTGTCCCAGCTGGAGCCAGATGTTATCACATATATAGTAGCCGGGCTACCATATTCTATTTTTCAGATACAGTACACTTTTTAGACAAATCTCTTACATATGAGATGCTGAGATGAGCAATTTTGACGTATCATTATTTTATTTGTGGACTATTGTACTCTCCCATGTCAGGACTGAGTCTCAGGACACTTAGATTTGAGGACTGATGTAGCCATTTAGTCATTACAGAGCAGTTATTGATGCCCAGTTTTATGGCAGTACTTTCTCTTTAAACAGATGATGGTTCAGATGGATTATATGAATGATTATGACTCAGCTTTTATTATATTGTGTTATGGTTATCATTTTCTTTTATACTCGTTTTTGTGACATATATTAACATGTAGTGTCATGATTTGGCGGTCATAATTATATCGGATTGGATGTATTTGTATTATGTATTGATGTCCCTACTCCGACTTTGAAGTTCCTGATCTATACTAATTGGTTTTACCCTCCTTAGGGAAAATAGAGGTAGTCATTCCCAACATTATTTTCTCTTGCTAGTGCTAGCTTCATCATTCATTGTCTCCACCCATCAATTACCTTCCAGTTTTGTTTTTAACCTGACTTACTACTTGACTTATGGCATGGAGGACCTTTCTCCCCGCTAGAACCTTTGTTGGACAAAACTCCCTGTTTATATTGTGTCTCGGCTCTGAGGTGGTGATAAAACTTGCCCTTGGTGAGTTGGATTGTATGCCTAAATCATTTTGGTCGATTGTCCCGATGTTTGGCACTGTGCAGAACTCCCCTTGGTCACTTAAGATGTTGTTGGCTAAAACTGAAAGCTCATGTACTACTTAAATTGAAAATGTTTATATGCGCCCATGCAAAATGAAAATGTTAAAACTATGTTTCTTAACATATGTGAAAAAGGGCAAGAGCAATGGAATGCTAAAATACTCCTCGAAGGGTATAAGAAAAGGTCCAAAAAAGCAATGGTTAAATATATGCTATATCCAAATATTGCTGATTTTATAAAATTGAATATGTCCCAGATAGAAGCTGCGATTAGCTGTGCTTTTAAGCATTGGTGAAGTCTGAAAGGGTCATATAGGCCGAAAAGGCCATGGAAATAAAATTGATGATCTTAATGAACTTGGATCAAACTTGATGTAGACATGATGCCTAAGTTGAATAAGCACTCTCTAAACAACTCAACAATTTGTGAGGCACCGCCATTCCTTGTGTTGTTGTTTGTCTGACAGGTGGTTATAGTGAGTATTTCCCTGCCATATTCAAAGTGTCATGATGTTAAGTAGGAAGACATCCTTTGCTTTAGCCTTGTAAATTTCATCCTTCACTTTTCACTAGAAAATTGACTACAACTATGAAGTGAGTATAGTCCTGAAAGTCTAGTCTGAATAATAATAAATAAAGCCCTATATATGTATTTGGTTGATGTACCGCCGGTGAAATGATTGATACTTGTTGTTATTGTTGCTTAAATGATTTGTAGAGCATGTCTTAGCCTTATAGCACTTGCAGCAGATGGATGATAGTTTGAGTTATATTATTGGTATCTGGTCATTACAGATCATTATATTGTCTATTGGATGTTGTTGTTGATCAGGCAGAGACCTAGAAAGGGTATGAGTATACACCCTAGATGGATTTGGACTCTCTGAGTATAATGAGACGGATTATTTTCAGTTTTGGGCACTTGCAGAGATGATCAGGCTCATTTTACCTTTCTGATGCAGTTTTGCTTCATAGGATGATGTGTTTGAGCAGGGAGATGTTTCATTTGGATCTCCTAGGGCATTGTATGGGCATAGGGGGTGCAACCACTTGATTGTACCATAGTACCCCCATCCCAGAAAGCCTAGTGTGCTCAGTTTGACAACGCGGGCACCCTAGGAGGCTGTTTTGGCAGGTTCACATTTCCCGAGGCAGATTAAAAATTGATTAAATGGCTATTGAAGAAATCGATTTGGGCTACTAAGGCAAGGAAATGACATGGGATGAGTCATGATGATGAGAGTGATGTCCTCTGCACCTTCTCCAGCAGTTGCAACACCTGATTGGGCCCACACCTATTTTTTGGGCATTTTTATATTATTTTCTAGAGCTTTTGGGGGGCTCACGGTTTCCTTGAGGCACAAAGTCAAAGAATTAAAATATTATATTATTTTATTGTGCCATGGGGCACCCATAGGGAGTTAGTTAACACTCCATGGACCCACCATGTGCTTCATTTATTTTTTATTGAGTGGGGTACCCTCTTTATGGGTGATTTAGTCCAGTTTGGTACTTTATGGTTATCTTGATCCATGTATTGTATGTTGAGCTCTTGATTAAAATATTTTATCTTTTAATCTTAGCCACTCGTTTTGAAAGTGGTTAAGATTTTGGTTCTCTTATTTCTATTTAAAGGAGAGAGCTTCTCATTTGTAAAGGGTTTTTGGCTCTTGGATCTGATTAATAGAAAGATTTTTTGTGGATATTTTCTGGATCTGCTTTGCATCTGATGTTCTTCGATGGTGATTGGAAAGTCTTTTGCTTCCTAGCATTCGGGAAATTGTTATGAGATCTATATTTTTTGGGGATCACTGTCTTGTCCATAGGAGGACGACTTCAGCTTGGGTGTTTTTGCAGGGGAACCTCAACTCGCTTGGATTGTCTTCGTTTTTTATCAGGGAGTTTTCATTAGTGTTGTGGTGCCCTGTGATTTCTTCTTGCTATTTTTCTACAACAGTTTCTTTCTCATGTCACAGCAAATCTGATATGGCTAACGTTTGTTGTGCAAGAGAGAGGGCGCATTGACTTCCTCGGGCAAACACTGGACATAGAGCTCGCTTCAATCTTCTCAAATTTATCGGGATGGTGGGGATCATCATCATCAAGGCATCTACAAGTGTTTCCAGGGAAGATCTAACAGGTAAGTCTCTTCTCTTCATATCTCAATCCATTGTACCTGCTTTTCTTCAATTTTTCTGAAAAACTCCTAAGTAATAAAAATCCAAAAAATATTTAATCGTGGAATCGCTTGATCTTTGACTAAACCATTTCTGGGTTTTGTAGATCGAGCCTCCCCCTCACTTAATCATCCTCAACGCTGCCCTAATTGTGATTGGATTTCCCTAGATCTGACTTTCTGACTGCTCAAACCCCAACGCCCCACTGAAAAATTTGACTTTTCCAGAGTTGACTTTTTTTGGAAAATAATTACATGGGTTTGTAGATCAGGCCTTCCTCATCCCAGAACACCCCCAACGCTGAGCTAGTTCCTGCCAAATAGCCCTAGATCTGAAAAACTGACTTTCAGCCTCCTAGCCTCCCTCATCAGATTTTTACTTTTCCAGATCTAATTTTTCTTGAAATTTTCTAATTTGGGTTTGTAGATCGAGCCATCCTGATCTCATTTCCACTCCAACGGTGAGTTGATAAACTCCCGATGGCTCTAGATCTGCATATCTGCCTCACCAAACCCTAGCTCTAGCCCTCTTGTTGATTTCCCTGTAACCTGAATCTTCCGGGCCAAATCCTTTTCTGGGTCCATAGATCAGGGCATATCCCAGGTGGGTTCACTTAAACGCTGTGCTGATACCGACTCCATTACCCAAGGTTGAACATGCACTGATCTCCAAGCATAGTGCTAGCCCCGTGTTGACCTCTTTCCCCTGAATTTTGACCGCTCCTTGATAACTCAGGTAACCTGGCATTTTCATATTTCTTATTGAGTCTATCTCTTTGGTACTAGACAGTCCCAACTCTGTCCTTGCTCACCCTGTCTCAGTTACGTTTCCCAAGACAATGGTTATCTTCATCAATTGCTAGTACCTTAACGTTAGATCTAGTATTACCCCCACAGGTCACTTTGGATCAACCCTCGTATGACTGAAGCCCTCATCTAAAGCCCAAGTCCACTTACTACTATTATCCATAGATCTAGAGTTTCTAATTACCTTACACCTTACATAACTCAAGCCATAATTGATCTGATCCGGTGTCCAGGTCTGATCTCTCCTGTCGGGAGTATATCTGGGTCTCCCCTGTTGTTGTCTTGGACTTGGATAACATAAAGTGAAGACTGCCTTGATTAACGTGACAACCATCCGTTTGGGAGTCTAGGCAGTCTTGGTTCCACCTCCTTAGTTGCTTGCCCCTCTACCATCCATCCTGGATCCACCTCACAAAGGCAACTACAAGGTTGGTGATAACACTGTCATTTGTTGAGATTGATGAATATGACTCTCTACAAATAAAATGTTTGAAGTTTGAGAGAGATTGGGACCCTAAATCTTCAAGGATTCTACGAGAAGTCTATCTATTTAATCTCCTTCTATAAGCCCTTTCAAGCTCAGGGATGAGATCAAATACTCATTTGGAGTTCCTTCGGGTAGAATACCTTGGAGGGATATTAAACAGTAGAGTCCCCAGATGGATCAAGTTTTAATTTAAATCTTTAAAGACAAGATCGATCAAATTTTAGAAACAAAAAGTTACGTTAAGTTGTACTCAGGAATAAAAATATTTATCCCCGGCAACAACACCAGAAAATGTTGCCTCCTTTCACACACCTAGGGGGGACGTGGCAGAAATCTTCAAGCCACTCGGTGTGCCCTTGGGGGCAAGTCTCGAGTCAAAGATGTCACCTTGTTCTTGACTCCTCTGTTTAGGCCAACTCCTAAAGAAGCTAAGGGGGGTAGGCCTTATTGAAGAAAATCTATGGTTTTTAGTCTACGAAAGAAAAGACTAAATCTAGGAGTTCTTATGAAATGGATAAAAAAACACAACAGACTATTGCAAGAAAGAGATCACATCAACAGCATATGACAATGTAAGCACCATTCATGACATTTTGCAATAACTGATTTAAGCATCCAACGTAAAACAGACTAGTGTCGATGAATATGGAGTGCTTGTAAAAGTGGAGCGTTGTTGTGTCGTGTAAGTATTGCAGTTGTCTCACTGGTCAGTTTTAAAATTATTAATGAGTAATTAAAGGTGTGGGTTAATTGTGGGTTTAGCCCAACAAGTCAAATCCCTTCGAACTAAGTGCTAAAGCAGTAATACCAAGCGTCCAACGGGGCGAGGATGAACCTGCTTGGAATAGCCCCCTGACTCTGTAGTAGTTACCCTTTGCAACCTCCTGAGTTGTTGAGAAAATCACTTGTGTGGATTTTCCTATTAAATCTAGTAACTTGTATCCCTTTCTGATATAGCCAATTGATTAGACAAGCTGTAGCGGTGTTGAGCATACGGGGAAGGAGTCTTGATAATTTTGAAGGATTTTAACTTGTGTTCTTTTTTAAAATGAAAAACCTCCAGGAATCTATTTTTGTCCAAATGGACCTCAATTGAGAAAACGAGGAGGGGTTGATTTTAGATAATTGAAAAAATGGCAGAAACAATCACAAATTATCTAATTAGTCCTACCACACATCTCTTTCCCCTTTCGGGTCAATTGGGAAGTTGTGGGGTAAGTAGTATGATTACTTTGAAATTGTAAAAGATATTGAAATGCTTATGATTCAATGTATATAATGCTACTAAAAACAACTAAACTAGAAAAACTGAAAAAATCACAAAATCACAAAATCACAAAAAACGCAGAATCCCCCATGGAGGGATGGGGAGTTGGCTCGAAAGAGCCTACTCGAAATTTCTTTTTATTACTTGGTTACAATGCATTAGCGAAATACTCCTTGGTCCTTGTTATGTGGGATCCAAAGGCTTACAAAATACAAAGAAAAGGAGCCCGGCTGAGAGGAGAACCTGTTGGAAGCTCCGGATGTCCAAAAAATGTGTTTTCGGGTAGAGTTTCCTTTTCTTTTCGAACAGACCTGCTAAAAACCAGCAAGCAAAGTTTGGTAAAAAGTTCCCATAAACACTTTAGAAGTGTCTTTGGACAACATAAAAAATACCGAAAAAATTCTAAGTTAAAATGATAAAAAAAGGGGCAAAAAAGAACCAAGGAAAGCAAGCTTTCCTTGGGATCTTCGCTTGCCTTTTGGACAGCCAAATATGATATGCACTATTATGCTAGATATAACTTTAAACTTTGAAACAAAAAGTTAATGGATGCAAGCTATAGATTTCCTTTAAAATGTCATGCAAAAGACGATTTCTTTATGCCAGATCTATTCAAAATGGATGAGCAATGCTTACTAGATCTGATAAAAGAACTTGAAAACTAGATCTAAGTGCAAGATTTGTACTTTTAAATGCAAAGGTCTTAAGTAAACAAGTTGGGTAACAAGGATGAAAAATAATTTTTAAGAATGAGAAAGGAGAGAGAACAGAGCATTTTTGCTACTAAGGGTTTCACTTTGAAACACTTCGTAGTGAGGTATCGAGGGACTATGTCTTTCGTATTCACCTTGAAAAGGGGAGCATCAAACTAGATCCACACTGTTTCGAAGATGGGGAACCGATAGTTGAACCAAAACTCAAACAATACCGTGAGATCTTGAAATCACATATAAAAAGAGGTTTAAAAAATGCATGAAAAGAAACTTATTTAGCATGCAATGTTGGAACTCTAAGCATACAATGATAATACAAGAATTAAAGTACTTTTAATTTCAACTCCTATTCCTACCAGACCGGATAAACCATCATAGACAAGATCTAAGCCACAAATATTGAAGAAAAATTGGAACAACACAACTTTTTACCTCAATAATGGATGACAATCAGAATCCACACAACAAAGCACACCACCACTAGCCTCCAAAGCTTTATTTTATTCCACAAAAAATAACAATAGCATATAGGTTACAACAGCTTGCACTCTCTTGCTCCAAACCAAACTAGTATGTTAGAGAGGCAAAGGCTTTATTTATAGCCAGAGCCAAGCCCCTGGGGGGCTATCAACACTGAAGATACACTTGAAGTCACACTGAGGTTAACTAAAGAGAAACTGAGTTGAAGTGAAGAGGTGATTGACACCTCTCTCACTTAACTCACCATTAACCTGCCAACACACCAAGCTACCCACCGAAATCCACCAACCAAAATCTATTCGGCGTCATCCTCTCCCCATGCGTGAGTTGGTGAAAGGATAGGTGGTGATGTCACCCAACAATAATCACTAGCAATGATAAACCAAAGTTTATTTACCACTCATGATTTTACAGTTTTAAATAATGGAGAGGGTGGACTCCTCCACCTCACGCCAAGCTAGCGTGGAGCTCACGTCACATACCCTCACATGAGCCTCCACTCATTTAAATCAACTCTTGAACACAAACCATATGCTAAATTTAAACCAATGTTTAAAAAATTATTTGAATTTGAGGAGGGCTCCACTCATTTTTTTCCCAATTCGCTAGCCTTATTGGAGTTTGATGTCACCCCTCTACTTCACGTGAGTTCCATGCACTAAGCCATTCTTTAAAACCAAGTTTTAATGCAATAATTTACCCACACTTAAGTTGAAGAGGGTCGTAAGTTTAATGGGGGACCCATGCCATGTCACCCCATTAACTTATTTTTTTAATTTTTACTTTTTCAAACTTTGACTAAGGTGCCAATTCGATGTAATTTAGCATTAAAATACCATTCTAACGCATTTTTAGCTGAATAATGCTCCACGAGATGCTCGAGCTGCCCGATTGATGTGGAAAGTGGTCCCTAGGTAAAGTAGTTGCTCCGGGTGTGAAAACTACTGTCCCCATATCAGAAACGGACTAGGTATCGGGCTTTTATTACATTTTGAAATTTTATAATTAAACCATTAGAAAATGGCCTAGTTTTGTGAAAAATTTTATTTTCTCGGAAACGGACAAAACTCTAGGGGGACTTGGCACATGTCCATACGACTCAAAATCAATGCCTAGCACTTTGAAAAACACTGACACGAAGGCTCTAATAACCTCCTAAGGCCAAAACACCAAGACAACTACCCCAACTTCGGAGGTGTGAGTGAAAAACTAAAAAATTATCAGTCATTTGTTCAACAACCAATAATAATCGAGGTAAAAAACACTCTAGGCTAGTCGGCTTGATGTCAAGTCCGGGAAGCCAAGCCTTTTATAAAAAATTAAATGCTAGGACATTTTTTATAATTTCCCCAAGGGGGTATGAACATGTGTTTACAAAAAATAACAAAAAGTTCCCAGACAAAGCCTGAATGACTTCTGAATTCTGAAAGGTGAACAAGTGTATGTTCTCATCACCCGGATCACTTGATAATACCGACAAAGTATGACTTAGCAGGTGACAATGGATATGCAACATCGTGAAGATGAGTAGATAGGCATTCATGTGAAATGAATGGTTTTGATTTGTAGTACAAACATTGCAGTACCATAGGAAGATGCAATACAAGTACCGTATAGAAGCAGATGCAGTACAGACGCAATATTGAAGAACATTCTCACCAAGATAGTGACATGCGTAAAATGTCTCCCTCGGTGGGAGGCAGTGTTGATGTTCTAATGAGTTCCAGCATCAAACAAACATTTTGTAGATCATTCTCTTATAGGTTCGCGACCCATGGAGAGAATGGCCCCTTTGCAACCCTAAATAATCATGTGTTGACTAATTAGTCACATGTTGACTATGTGTTTAGAGGGCTTGAATGCTTAGCCTATTCCAATCATGCGTTGACTAGAATGGTAGTAAGTAGAGGTCACATTCCGTACTCACTATGTGGGAGTGCTCCGTAGCGGGAGTAATCTACTCTTAATAGAGTAAAATGACTTGTCTATGTTACCAAGAGATCTTATCTCCTTGTATATTAGACAAAGTATAATCTAATGTTGAAGTTGATAATTGGTTCTAAGAAGTGTCAGGGACTTCTTAGAGTATGGTCAAATCAACATTAGAGCTCTTGGGGAAGAATATGATCGCATGTGAGGAGACACCAACGATGAGAACTTTTCCATGATGAAGAAATGCCCATGAAGTCAAGACAATACATTGAAAAAGTTTCGAAGAAAGTGGAAGACAAGAAAGAACACAACTAACATAGTAAAAGGGGTAAATTGAACCTAGAAAACAAAAAGGACAAAGTTGACTAGATGGTAAATAAAAGATAAGTAAAAGTACAAGCCAACCTAAATGTGGAAATTTCTAGTCACCTGAAGAAAGTACAAGCCAACCTAAATGTGGAAATAAAAGTGTTCTCACACTTCATTTGACACATTCACAACACACTTCTCTCTCTCACAAGTGCGCATCATCTAGCTGGGTTGTCCAAGATCAAAAGGAGCAATATTTGGGGTTCTCTTATTCTGTTCAAGGCTCACTACCCTTATTAGGGTTTCTTGTGGAAGGAGAGTACATTCTTGTGCTAGGGCTTAATCTTCATGATTGGTATTGTTCTTGTATTAGAATGATTTTCTTCTGAAAAACGTTTGTTGGGTTTTCTCCCGTTTGGGTTTCCCAAGATAAAATCTTTGTCTCTTGTGCATGGTTATCTTTCAGTTATCCTTGCTTTTATTTCTACTGCAAGTGAATAATGTTATAATTGCGGGAAGAACTAAATAATGAAAAAAAATTGAAAGAGAAACTCTAGAAAAATTATAGAGCCAATGAAGATTATTACTGGAGAATACTGCTAAAGCTATAAAATCTACCAAAGAGAAAATCTAGAAAAATATAGAGCCAATGAAGATTATTACTAGAGTATTTTCCTAGGGATCTGCTATCACAGATCTTGTAGTTTCCCCATGGAGTAATCCTATACAGGATGGTAGACGGGACAGGAAACCAAAGTCATGACCTATGCAAACCCTAACCCCCAAAGGATGGATGGTTGTCATGCCGGTTTGAATTCCCTTCACTTTATGCCACTGAATGCCCAACTGACAAAGGGGGAGACCTAGAACTATAGCTAATTGTTGGAGACATTTACCACCATACACACTCTTTTTGGTCAAACTGGCTTAGTTAAACCACTATCCTAAGTATTATTGACATTAATTGACATCACTGGAGCATTAAATGTGATCATCCAGTCTCACCCACGCCTACCTTCAGTCAAGGAGGCTAACTTATCCTTCTCCTACATTTGAGGAGGCTAACTGGAGCACTCCGGGGGTGATCTGAATGATATTAATGCAACTAATTGCTAACTGGTGGTTACAATCAGTTAAACAAGTCAGTGAAGGCGCCTCCTCTCATTAAATATATTATTTAATGAACTGGAGTCAACAAGGGCGCCTCCACCAACTTTTGATGTGCAGTTCAACTTCAGTTAACCTCATCGGGGTTCATTGGAGTCAGTGTAGCGCTACCTCTTCATGGTTGGTGAGCTGTGACATGTGTCTGATTTCTTTCAGTTGAGACTCAGTCATTTATTGCACTCCGACTTTAGTTAGGGTTAGTTGAGTCAATTAGGGTTTTGATGAGTGGTTAACTGAGTGTGAACCATGGCTTACAGTCAGTTAAGCTAGACTCACTCATTCAATTCGAATGACCTCCTAAGGAATTTGAATTGTCTCTTCATTCATGCTTGTAGCATGACATTGTAATTGTAATCATTCATTCATTATGTGAATACAGCGCAGCTACTATTCCTGTAGACCGATTACACCATTTCATGAGTTATTTGTTGATTAATCTTTGATGAGACTGATTCTTTGTTCCTAGATCAATAGACAAGATTAATATGGTATCAGAGCTTACGGTGGAACGAAACTCTATCTCTCAAAAACAAGCTTTTTGACAGATTTCTGCATGAAATTTGAGCAATAGATCAAAAATCCAGCACTGCACTAGAAGCCAAGGCTTACCACTTAATACCCCAAGTAAAGAACTTGTTGATCAAGCTTGCTTGATTGACTATGCTGGGTGTGATGAAAGCCTAGAATGTGTAGGCTGTCCGACCTTACATTGCCCTTTCTGTTTTGATTTTCAGGTTTCTACAAGTGAAACATTCGCTCCAGCACATCCAGATGGCCTCCTTAGTAGATCTCTTGACTCCATACAATTTCCACTCATGGAAAGGTGATATGGAGATTCAGCTGCGCTCCAAAGGACTTTTTAGAGTCACCATGGACACTGAAGATGAGCCTGGATCCGCCATAGAAAAATCAAGATTCTTGAACAAGAAGGATGAAGTCTTCGATTTCTTGTGCCTCTCTATTTCCCGAGACCTTCTCTTCCATCTTGCAGGATTGAAGACTCCGAAAGAAATATGGGACAAATTGGAGACTCTATACGGAAAGCATGATGATTTGAGGGTTTACCAGCTCGAAAATGAACTCATGTCTCTCCAACCCTCCAATTTCGAGACTTTGAATGATTTCTTCACAAAGTTCAAGCATACTAATTTACTCTTGAAGCAATGCAAAGTGGAAAAGGAGGATGATCAGCTCATCATCGCCATACTCTCCAAACTTGGGGCTGATTATTCAGTTTTTGTTTTTACATTCCATGCGGGGAAGCTCACAACCCCTGGATGGAAGATGCCTACACTCAATGCCTTCATTGAGTCCCTAACAAGTGAACATGACAAGCTTGTTCAGATGGGGATCATCCGATCTTCCCATGATCAAGCCCTACATGTCTCGGGACCCAAAGATCTAAAGGGTAAAGGAAAGCAGCAAAAGAATCAAAAAACTAAATTTGATGCTCCTAAAGCTAGAGTTGAAAACCAGCAGCATGATGAGTCTTCCGGCTCAAGCAAGAATAAAGGAAAAGGGCACAATGGCAAGGAAAAAGTCAAGTGTTCTTATTGCGGGAAGGGCTTCCACCCTGAGCATGCCTGCATGAAGAAAGAAGCTTGATGAAGCAACCTCTCTCCTTGAGAGAAATCACATCAATCTTCCGGAGAGCTTTCAGAGGAGAGATCAGCAAGATCGGGAACCATAGCATGAAAAAGGTCATGCCCTCATGGCAAGCACTTCGAAGTCCAAAGCACTCTTGATTGATTCTGGAGCTTCGAACCACATGATGGCTGAAAGAGACTTCTTTTCATCCTTGGAGACCGGCAAATCCATCCCCATCCACATGGGATATGACTCCACCATCATTTCAGAAGGACAAGGTACTGTTGATCTTGAAAATGGCTTTTTTTCAAATGTTTTGTATGTATCGTCTCTAGCATCAAATCTCCTTAGTATCTATCAGATGACACATACAAGAGTGCCTAAGAGAGTCTCTTTCAGCCCAAATGATGTTGACATAACAAAAATTGCATCTAGGAAACTCATTGCTAAAGGCCTTGCAAACCATCATGCAAAAGCCTATGAGTTCTCTCACTTTGTTGCAGATGCAAAGCCCACCGCTTTGCTAACTCATGGAAATGAAGTTAGTAGGCTGTGGCATGAGAGGTTTGGCCATCTTAATTTCAAATATTTGCAGCAATTACAGAAAAACTCCATGGTTGAAGGCCTCCCGGTCATCAAGGCAACAACGGGAATCTGCAAGGGCTGTGTGATTGGAAAACACCCTGAGCACAAGTTCGATCGGGGGAAGGCAAACCGAGCTACATGCATATTGGGGCTGATACATTCTGATATCAGTGGTCCAATGCCTGTCACATCCATGAATGGATCAAGGTATCTTCTTACTTTTATTGATGATTTTTCAAGGTATACATGGGTTTTCTTTCTCAAAAAGAAGTCAGAAGTATGTGAAAAATTTTCTGAATTGAAGGCCTTGATCGAAAATGCCTCTGGGCTTAAGATCAAGATTTTGAGATCTGATAATGGAGGGGAGTATGTTAATAATGAGTTGCTGCACATATGCTCCCAAAGTGGTATTCAGGTACAACATTCAATTCCCTACACTCCCTAGTAGAACGGAGTAGCGGAAAGGAAGAATCGGTCTCTCAAGGAGATGACAACTTGTATGTTGGAATCCAAGAAGCCTGCTACAAATTTATGGGCTGAGGCCATGCATGCTGTAGCATACATTCAGAACAGGGTGCCACACTCATCCGTGAAAGGGAAGACCCCTTTCGAAGCATACTCCGGACACAAGTTGAATGTGTCGAACCTACGGGTGTTTGGGTCCACTGCATGGGCCTGGATTCCGCTTGATAAGAGAAGGGCTTTGCAACCGCAAAGCATAGAATGTATGTTTATTGGGTATCCTGATGAATCTAAAGGATTCAAGCTGCTGGATATCAAGACCAAACAGATCATCATCGAGAGAAGTGTCAAGTTCGATAAGCCTCTTTAGGGGGTGGAACTAGTAAAGAAGAAAACTGCTGAATTTTCTTCTTATTCTACTGAATATTTGGATGATGAAATTGGGGGTGATGATCCTGATTTGGATCCTCTGATTTCTGATATCAGTGTGCAGCAATCATCAGATGCTGAATCAAAACTTGAAGTGCAAAATCATCTTCCTACATGGGCCCGACAGACACTCTCCTCCGTAGGAGAAAACATTGCAAATCTGGATGATCCAAGGAGAACTCGGTCTGATTTCCAAAGAGCAGGTATTGTGCTCTCTTGTCCTGATAATTTATTGTCCGAAACTTGCTATTTGATGATTAGTTCAGATCCAAAATCCTACTATCATGCTCAAAAGGATCTGAGATGGCAAGTTGCCATGGATGAAGAGATGAATTCTCTTCAGAAAAACACTACTTGGGAGCTAGTTTCTCTTCCTCCGGGAAGGAAATTGGTTCAATGCAAGTGGGTGTTTCGGACCAAGGTTGCTGCTGATGGAAGCACCTGCAAATATAAGGCAAGGCTGGTGGCAAAAGGTTTCTCTCAGGTCCAAGGTGTGGACTACCATGAGACCTTTGCACTGGTTGCAAAAATGGACTCCATTCGCCTTGTTTTAGCAATTTCAACATCCAAGCACTGGGAAGTGCATCACATGGATGTTAAGTCAACATTTCTGCATGGAGATCTTCATGAGGAGATATACATGAAGCAGCCTGAGGGCTACATCACTGATTCATCTTCGGTTTGCAAGCTAAAGAAGTCACTATACAGGTTAAAACAGGCCCCAAGAGAGTGGTATTCCAAGATGGATGCCTTCTTTCTCTCGCAAAACTTTCAGAGATGTAGATTAGACCCAAATGTGTATTTACAGCAATATAATGGTCATCTAATTATCATTGTTTTATATGTTGATGACTTACTGATCACATGTAGCACAGTTGCTTCCATTTCAGCCATCAAAACTGCTCTCCACCATGCCTTTGAAATGAGTGATTTGGGGCTTCTAAAACAATTTTTGGGGCTCGAACTTGAGCAAAATTCTGATGGGATTATGGTCACTCAGTCCAAATACATTTCAAACCTGTTAGTCAAGTTTAACATGGCTGATTGTAGGCCTGCACCATTCCCTTTCCTTTCAGGGATTAGCCTTGAAGAAGGAAAAAGCACACCTCCCATGGACTGCATTATCTATCGACAACTGATTGGTAGCTTGTTATACTTGACACATTCTAGGCCTGATATTTGTTATGCCGTGAATGTTATATCAAGATACATGCAGCAGCCTCATGATCTTCATTAGAAGGAAGCCAAGAGGATCCTCCAGTATATTCAGGGAACCAGGACCTATAGCATTCACTATGCTGCAGACTCCGAGCTAGAGCTGGTTGGATGCAGGGATTCCGATTGGGTGGGTGATTCTATTGATCGAAAGTCTACTTCTGGATATGTATTCGTGTTTGGTGGTGGCCCCATTTGCTGGTCAAGCAAAAAGCAGGCTGCCATAGCACTATCTTCAGCAGAGGCCGAGTATCGAGGAGCGGCGAATGCTTGCATCCAAGCAGTTTGGTTGCAAGGCATTCTTTTAGAGTTTGATCTTGGTAGTACTTTGTCCACTATCCTCTTTTGTGACAATTAAAGTGCTATTAAGATATCCACGGATCTAGTTACCAGGCAGAGGACCAAGCATGTAGAGATCCACATGCACTATATCAGGGAGCTAGTGCATGACAAGACCATCATTCTGCAATACTGCTTGATTGATGAGCAGATTGCAGACATCTTCACCAAGAGCTTTTCAGAAAAGTTCACTTACCTCCGTTCACTATTGGGGGTGAGTTCATCAGGGTGATTCAGACCACTTTCAATGTTCAGCTTGAAGGGGGGTTTTTTCCACTGGGTTTTCCCTCTTTTCCTCACTTAGTTTGTTTTGAGGATTGTTTCAATTTCAGCATTGTACAGGGTGACCTATGGCCTTAGTAACTAGGGCCCTAGCATTTTTATGCATTTTGTTTTCTAACTCCTTCTGAGTATAGCTTAAGGGGGGGTGTTGGAGCCATTTACCACCATACACACTCTTTTTGGTCAAATTGGCCTAGTTAAACCACGATACTAAGTATTATTGACATTAATTGACATCAGTGGAGCATTAAATGTCATCATCCAGTCTAACACACGCCTACCTTAAGTCAAGGAGGCTAACTTAGCCTTCTCCTACATTCGGGAAGGCTAACTGGAGCACTTCGGGGGTGATCTGAGTGATATTGATGCACCTAATTGCTAACTGGTGGTTACAATCAGTTAAACAAGTCAGTGAAGGCACCTCCTTTCGTTAAATATATTATTTAATGATTATTTAATGAGCTGGAGTCAACAGGGGCGCCTCCACCAACTTCTGATGTGCAGTTCAACTTCAGTTAACCTCATCGGGGTTCATTGGAGTCAGTGTAGCGCTACCTCTTGATGGTTGGTGAGCTGTGACATGTGTCTGATCTCTTTCAGTTGAGACTTAGTCATTTATTGCACTCCGACTTCAGTTAGCGTTAGTTGAGTCAATTAGGGTTTTGATCAGTGGTTAACTGAGTGTGAACCATGGCTTAAAGTCAGTTAAGCTAGACTCACTCATTCAATTCGAATGACCTCCTAAGGAATTCAAATTGTCTCTTCATTCATGCTTGTAGCAGGACATTGTAATTGTAATCATTCATTATTTATGTGAATACAGAGCGACTACTATTCCTGTAGACCGATTACACCATTTCATGAGTTATTTGTTGATTAATCTTTGATGAGACTGATTCTTTGTTCCTAGATCAATAGACAAGATTAATACTAATCACTAGATCAAACCAACAAACAAGGAATACGTAAGGTGAGAGCTAGAAACCCTAGATTTAAGGGATGAGCCACAAATTAAGGAATGCTTGAGTATGAGTGTTTAAGGATGGTAGAAATGTTACTCAAGTGAAATGGAACAGTGACTTATGGAATTACAATTAGATCTAGGATCAGTCTGTTCGTTCACTAGATCCATCTCGAGACCCTAGGGGATTTAATCAGAAAAATGGAAATTCCCCAAGGTGAGGTTGAATCAGAGAATTATGGCCTTCAACACACTCACTTGGATTAGAGATTTGACAGTACAGCAAAATCCAAGCAAAACTGGAAAAGAAACAAGGGGAAACTAGTTGCCAGACTGAAAGGGGTGCTTTTCTCCCTAAGGATCAATGCCTAAAGATGAGAAGATGGAGTCTATGGCTGATTCCTAAGAGGGAGAGAAGGTTTTTCAGGATGGCTGACAAAACCCAAATTGTGAATTTGCAGATTCCTAGTGCAAATCGATTCGGTGATTTTTCCTACTTCTAGCAAGCGTTTTTTCAAAAAAATAGTTAATGGGCAATGTATGAAAAAATTAAATACAGAGGAATAAGCTAAGAAACTTACCTGGAACCTGTAGATACCTTCATGGATGACTAGGATTGCTTCCTCATAGATCAAATGAGAAATCCTGAGAAGATCTTGATGCAAATGCTTTGCCTGGTGATCTTAGCGTCCTCTCTACCTCCCACACGAAGAGAAAACCAATAAGTAATGACAAATAGATCGGGATCTGCAAATAAGAAATAAAAGATAAGGAAACAGAGAGTCATAAAGAAGTAGGCACTCCTTGATAAAACCAAACCAAAGAACGACGTTAGGGTGAGTCCCCTCATCAATGCGCCTCTCTCCAATTCGGCTCCTTCACCAGCAAATCGAAATGGGTACAAAAAGATACAAGATGCTATACCGAAATAACTCAGTGCAAATGATAAACAGTTTCAATCATCACCACATTCATTCATCCATAGATACACAAGTATTGAATCCTAGAAAAATATCTTTATTCAGAAGTTCCAAGGCCAAAGCTCATGATTTACAATGGACAGAATTGCCTCTCTTAAATAGCTTGAGAGTGTGTCCACATCTTAACTATCATTTGACGGTTGAGATTAAGACATCATCAACAGTGACGATCACAAATACGGAGATCAACACATGGATCAGGTTGACCACTTCAAAGGGGCCCACTTTGGCTCAAAGTCGCCTACCTAAGGTGGAAAACACAATAAAACATAAGATATAACATGCTAATACATGAAATGGGGTCACTAGGGGGTTAATTCTGTAGAAATATTGACAAAAATTTCATACTTTTGTCAAACACTTACTTTGCCCAGATTTCAGACTTAGACATGTCATTAATAAAAAACTTCTCATGCATTTAAATCAACAACCCAACAAGCTGAAATACCGAAACTAAGTCTGTAGCAGCGGATATACACATAAAAGAACAACAGACTGATAAACCCATAAAACAGTAGAATTTTGGTCAATGTGACCCTGGGAAAACCCCACCCCTGGGAAAAACAGTCCAAGAGAATTTTATTGCAGCATTTATCAGGCAGAAAAATAATTTATAGCAACACTTATTTCAACATTGATGATTGTACCAGATTTCTCGATATTTGTGCCCACCTCGATTTTCGTGCCCAATAGACTATAAGGATTGTACAGATTTATGTGCTAAAAAAATCCCTTCTCTTTGAAAATTGTGCCCAAAATTTTTTCTTGAAATTTGTGCCACTGCTGTATCGTACAGACTATACAAAATAGTACAACTTAGTAGAAACTAAATGCCTTGGAAAACTACCCAGCTCCTTGGAATTTGTGCTCTCTTGAGAAAAAAAATCATCCTTGGGATTCGTGCCCACTTGAGAAAAATTGCAGCTCCCTCTCTCTTCGCACATAACTCAGCCAAATGCTCACTCTTGAAAATGCTTTCCTTAAAACTTGTCTTGCACAGTACCTTAGGCTCTCTCTTATAACTTGAGAGTGACTTTTCACCTTCTCCATTCCCTAAATCCAAAGGCCAAGATTAAATCTTTCCTTTTCAAGATCAATGGTTGAGAAACTTTTCCCCAAAAGCGGTTACAATTAATTTTAATAAAGTCACATTTACATTATGAACCATGCGCACTTTATCTCATAAAGTCAATTTATAAAATAAAAACAAAGGGAAAACTTCATAAAAAGTCTCATTTACATAAGAGTCACTTTAAACTTTATAAGACATTACAAAGTAAAGTAGCCTAGCTAGTGCATGGTCTCTTTCGCATACAAGGCAAATACATGCGGAGTGCCTCTAGAGCTAAATCTCTAACAAATTCACCCTAGGCCCATTACAACCTCATAATATAAGATATGACCATACAATAAATCATCTAGCCAAGTTGAGGGGTGCCCTTGGGGGACATCCTCACTCTCTGAGCCAATAATAAAATAATCTGGAGCAAATGTTGACTGAAACCACTGAAGAATTTTTCGAGGATCCAAACTACATCATCTAATAAGTTTCTAAGCCATTTCCTTGACCCAACAGACCAAATCGCTTTTTCAATGAATTCCTTAGTTCATTTTTTGGTGGTACATCCTCTCAAACTGAATAAAATCATCAAAACTCTGTACACATTGAGAGCTAGGGAAAACTGATTATATTGGATGATCTAGAGACATAGGAGAATGCTATAAGTGACTACTCATACCCCCTGGAACACTGCAATGGTATAGGGGAACCAAAATCACGGCTATCTGTAATAAAATTTGATCATTTGGCCAATAATAAAGTGATAATAATCACTGATCATGAGATTTGGGGTCAAACTCTCAAAACTGAAACCGTAGTATTGGTCCTGGGCATGTTTGGAACAAATATAAGCAATGTTGTTTTTTGAGTCATTGCCTTGGGAACCGTGTTTGAGATACTATACCCATATGATCTTGCATGCATCCAAGGTAAGCAATGCTACAATGGTGTATATCAAAACAAAACTTAAATCATGCAATTCATAATCATGGGGACAACAATAACAATAGTAAGTAAGATATACCCATGCCTTTGAAAAGTCTTGGAACCTTCTGGAATTCTCTTGTGTATGCCATGCTTACAAAGTTTAAACAATGTGTTAATGCTGGGTGAGGATGAAAAACAAGGCTAATGAAAAGGGAGACGACTGTTGGAGACATTTACCACCATACACACTCTTTTTGGTCAAATTGACCTAGTTAAACCACTATCCTAAGTATTATTGACATTAATTGACATCAATGAAGCATTAAATGTCATCATCCAGTCACACCCACACCTACCTTCAGTCAAGGAGGCTAACTTAACCTTCTCCTACATTCGGGGAGGCTAACTGGAGCACTTCGGGGGTGATCTGAGTGATATTAATGCACCTAATTGCTAACTAGTGGTTACAATCAGTTAAACAGGTCAGTTAAGGCACCTCCTCTCATTAAATATATTATTTAACGATTATTTAATGAACTGGAGTCAACAGGGGCGCCTCCACCAACTTCTGATGTGCAGTTCAACTTCAGTTAACCTCATCGGGGTTCATTGGAGTCAATGTAGCACTACCTCTTCATGGTTGGTGAGCTGTGACATGTGTCTAATCTCTTTCAGTTGAGACTCAATCATTTATTGCACTCTGACTTCAGTTAGGGTTAGTTGAGTCAATTAGGGTTTTGATCAGTGGTTAACTGAGTGTGGACCATGGCTTACAATCAGTTAAGCTAGACTCACTCATTCAATTCGAATGATCTGCTAAGGAATTCGAATTGTCTCTTCATTCATGTTTGTAGCATGACATTGTAATTAAAATCATTCATTCTTTATGTGAATACAAAGCGACTACTATTCCTGTAGACCGATTACACCATTTCATGAGTTATTTGTTGATTAATCTTTGATGAGATTGATGCTTTGTTCCTAGATCAATATACAAGATTAATATGGCATCAGAGCTCATGGCGGGACGAAGCTCAGATCTCTCAAAAACAAGGTTTTTGACAGATCTTGCATGAAAATTGAGCAATAGCTCAAAAATCCAGCACTGCACCAGAAGCCAAAGCTTACCACTTAATACCCCAAGTAAGGAAATTGTTGATCAAGCTTGCTTGATTGACTATGCTGGGTGTGATGAAAGCCTAAAATGTGCAGGCTGTCCGACCTTACGGTGCCCTTTTTATTGTGATTTGCAGGTTTTAACAGGTACAACTTCGAATGGACTCATCAATCCCTCTCCTCACCCCATTCACAACCTATTCAAAATGGAAGTTGAAGATGATTGCATCTCTGAAGAGACGAGGTGTCTATTGGAATTGGAAAAGAGTCTTATGAGAATGAGAATGACTGGCTAAATGACGGTGATAGAGCCTTTGGAGCAATATGTTTGGCCCTTTCTCCTAGCTTACGCTACCTTATTGGTTCTACTGAATACCCAAAGGAAGTCTGGACAAAATTGGACAGAACCTTTGGCAAGCACAATGAGGATCATAATAGCACTTTGGAGACTACATCCAGCACCACAAGAGTTCTTTACTCAAAAGTCTCGGCCTCTACTCTCTCTGATGAAGTTGTTCAAGATGAAGATGAAGCAGAATCTTCTACACAGTCAATTCGAATTGAAGAAAGTCTCTATGCAGTGACTCCTTCTCCTGATGCTCCGGAAGTTCATGAGATCTCTGATATCTCATCTCCTCATATTGTTGAAACAGGAGAAGACATTCGAATCTCTGATATTGAAGAAAACTACTGCTGCACTTCTATGCAAACATTCACCGGTGATGTTCCTTTGAATTCTGTGCAAATTTTACCAGTAATTGCTTCCAAAAGTAAAGAGAAATTTGATTTTTCTTCCTCTAATGTTGCTGCTGGTGTGCAAATATGTAAAAACTTGGATATTTTGGAAGAAATATCAGATTATAAGAGTGACACATTCACTCCCCATGATCTAGATCTTCTAGCAAAATCCCGCGGGATTGCATGCACCAAAATTCAGAATTTTGAAGAAAAAGACAACTGTGCATCCACTGTCTCGGTTGACCATAATTTTGGATCTGATATGAACTGTATTGGATCTAATATGATCTTATTTGGATCTGATCTGATATTTCTTGGTTCAAAATTTTAGGTTCATAAACCTTCAGTATTGCTTGTAGCTGTTCTCATCAACGGTGTGAAGAAACAAGTACCGCAAGTCTCCTACAAAACTGTTGCTAGGGATTTGATTTCATTTCACAGTTTTGGATCTGTTGTGAACTTATTTAGATCTTATTTACTTTCTGATCTGATATTATTTGGTTCATATTTTAAAATCCAAGAGCTTTCAGTCATGCTTGTAGCTGCTCTCACCAATTTCGGTGTGAAAAATCAAGTACCGCACTTTCTCTTCAAAACTGCTGATGGGGATTTGGTGTTAGTTTCCTCATATGAGGTTGCTGATATTTTATTATGTGATTCATTATATATTTCAGAAGCTATATTAGATTATGAAGCTCAAGCATTCACTCTCCACAGTCCCAGGGCTTCTCTACCTTTGGTCACATGCTCATCTCCTCACAGAACTAGTAGAGAGGAAGACATTCTGCATCCGCTTGGACACTTGCTCCTAAGATTTGGGGCTGATTTTACCACTCATGGTTTGCTGTTCAAGGCTGCAACATATCAGTTTCTTGAGTGTTCCACACATGGTTCGAATCCTCAAGAACCTTTGCTCTCTCTTCAGATGATTTCAGCTACTCTACATGGGTCCAATTTTCACCATGCAGCTGTTTATATTTCCGATTTAGTTGAGTGCATTGTTCTTCTTCCAAAGTGGAAGATTCCTCCAGACATATTCATTTAGTTTGGATTCAGAGGTTCACATGCACAGTCTCAGGATATTGCTGCATAGAAGAACCAATTCTTGATTTACTGCTTAGTTTGAGGGGGGGTATTTTTCCCATGAGGTTTTCCTCGTTTCCTTGGTTATATTAAGCAGTTACTTCATTGGACAGGGTGACCTATGGCCTTAGTTGCCGGGGCCCTAGCATTTTTATGCATTTGTGTTTTCTAACTCCTCCTGAGTATAGCTTAAGGGGGGTGTTGGAGACATTTACCACCATACACACTCTTTTTGGTCAAATTGGCCTAGTTAAACCACTATCCTAAGTATTATTGACATTAATTGACATTAGTGGAGCATTAAATGTCATCATCCAGTCACACCCATGCCCACCTTCAGTCAAAGAGGCTAACTTAGCCTTCTCCTACATTCGGGGAGGTTAACTGGAGCACTTCGAGGGTGATCTCAGTGATATTAATGCACCTAATTTCTAACTGGCGGTTACAATTAGTTAAACAGGTCAGTTAAGGCACCTCCTCTCATTAAATAAATTATTTAATGATTATTTAATGAACTGGAGTCAACAGGGGCGCCTCCACCAACTTCTGATGTGCAGTTCAATTTCAGTTAACCTCATCGGGGTTCATTGGAGTCAGTGTAGCGCTACCTCTTGATGGTTGGTGAGTTGAGACATGTGTCTGATCTCTTTCAGTTGAGACTCAGTCATTTTTTGTACACGTTGAGAGCTGGGGAAAACTGACTATATTGGATGATCTAGAGACATAGGAGAATGCTATAAGTGACTACTCATACCCCCTGGAACACTGCAATGCTATAGGGGAACCAAAATCATGGCTATCTGTAATAAAATTTGATCATTTGGCCAATAATGAAGTGATAATAATCACTGATGATGAGATTTGGGGCCAAACTCTCAAAAATGAAACCGTAGTATTGGTCCTGGGCATGTTTGGAACAAATATAAGCAATGTTGTTTTTTGACTCATTGCCTTGGGAACCGTGTTTAAGATACTATACCCATATGATCTTGCATGCATCCAAGGTAAGCAATGCTCCAATGGTGTATATCAAAACAAAACTTAAATCATGCAATTCATAATCATGGGGACAACAATAATAATAGTAAGTAAGATATACCTGTGCCTTTGAAAAATCTTGGAACCTTCTGGAATTCTCTTGTGTATGCCATACTTACAAAGTTTAAACTATGTGTTAATGCTAGGTGAGGATGGAAAACAAGGCTAATGAAAAAGGAGATGACTTGTAGCTTACTTTCATCATGTGATTTCTCAGAATGATGACAACTACAGGCGACCACAGTGACATATACATGATAGATGAACAATAGGGGATGGTGGTGTCTCACAAGTGGATGCGCTAACCCGAAAAGAACCTATTCAACTCTAACAACATGTATACGACTCACATCCAAGCTAAGAACAAGCTCTGTGAGGATCTTTACTAGGACCCTTGTGTTGAGTACACCAGAACTGTAACGCAAAGATCCTAGAGGACACTGTGAATTAGTGGCCCCTTGCCCCATCTGTTATCCAACTTTTTGTACCATAAGTTGGGTTACCTGAGGAGCCGCCGGTTGACAGACTTGTTCAAAGTATGATTCCAGTGTATCAGTTGATCCGTCTGCTTGTCTAGCCAATATTGGCTAGTCACTTTTTGATTTGAATAATTTTGACCATGGCCCCACGGGGTTTGTAATAAAATGTGCTAGTAGGATATTTTTGAGTGGTTCGGTCTCCTAAGACGTGGAATTGCAAATAGGGTATTCCAGGGAGTTTTTTGCCCCTGACAATTATGCTTTGCCTTCAGCTGAGTATAATTGACGAGGTTTTCTCCTGCTTCCTCCA
>LPNX011157630.1:0-35168 GCA_001517045.1 Pseudotsuga menziesii
AAAACTTATAATACAATATAAAACAAGGCGTAGTAGCAATGTTGCATATTCCCTGCTTTTAGGATTGTAAAAAGTCGAATATATGTCAATTATAAACGATCTAAACCTAAAGTTTATATTATATATTAAACATTATAACCATAATAAAAATAGATACTATATAAAATTGGAAAAAAGAATAGAGGAGGTCCAAAACCTGTCTTAGCCTCCGCGTGCGTTAAGACACCCGCGGGTCCAGCCTGTCACAGTCCATCCAGAGGGATATTAGCAGTTGAATTAAGAATTAGCTAATAGGAACAGTCATGGCTAATGCTGACAGATTAAGCATAGTGTAGAAAATAATTCTTGACAAATTTGGATGGAATATGTTTCATGCAAAAATTCTTCCTAAGCTTCTAGATATTTATATTGAATTTATTTTTCAGAAAGTTGAAGGCAATTTTGTTGATTTGATTTTAAATTTAAAGGAAAAATTGTTGAAATTAAGAAGCTTCTCAGTAGTAGCTATGTTGAATTCTAAAATAATTCACTTTCTATGACACTATTGGTCAGGCCGCGTTGATTTCAGAAACTTCAGTGACTGAGGAATATACAATATTTAAAGCAATGTCAATACTAATTCAACATCCACAAACTAATTTAGAATGAAGATCGTAAATGTTTGTAGAGATCCATTGTATCCTCACTTCATAACTAGCATTGGAGCAATGCCAATGCCAAATTAACATCCACAACAATTTATGAACATTAGAGTAGTCAGTGTGAATTTAACATCTAAAACAATTTAGTTATTTAAGTTTTTCATTTAGGCAAGGACTAAATTGCCCTGCTACAACACTTGTTTACTTTAAAGTATTTAAAATTGTTTAATGACTGCTCCATTTTTTTGGCACTCTTTTATGTTTGATCTATATATAGTGACTAAATGCCTTTTGATTTGCTGTTATAATGGTGTGTGCCCATTTCTAGTGTGAATGTCTTCGTAGATGGAAATCATCCTTATCGTTTCATGGAACATGATCCAGTTGTTTCTGCCAACTGCTATAATTTTACTGGAGGTACAAATGACATGAATCCCAAACCCCCAGCCAAAATTATAGCTAGACTAAGGAGCTTGACCAAAGCGATTTATGAATCTTATACCTCTGATGATGGTGAAAAGGTATTGTTGTGACCGAATGGTTAAGCATGATCTAGAATTCCATTCTTTGGTTTTCTGTGGATTCTTGGTTTTTCAGGGTTCGTATGCATTATGGACATCTAGATGTTTTTTACATTATTTTTCATATCACATGAGGAGGAATAAGCAAGGCATATCCGGTCATTAATATTAGTGAAGATATTTATGCAGGTACTGTTGATTTTTTAGTAGGAAACTCATTTCTTGTGCTTTCAAGTTTTATCCTGTTACTACAAACTGCATTTTCTAGGTACGATTCATTTTGATTATAGAAATATCTCATCAATAATCTTACAAACCTATCATAATTTAGCAACAATTACACAAGAAGCAGTCTACATATCCTTTGAAAAATTCAATATAAAATTTCAATACATAAACTTCAATTTATTTCAATATAAAAGTCAATACATGAAAACTTTTGTCTTTATTGCTATTTCAATATAAGAGTCAATACATGAAAACTTCTTTTGTTTGTTGATTCAATGTTGTATCCTTTTCGATTTCATGAGATTTATATTATCATATATTTGTAGTTTTGCTGTCCCTAACACAATTCTTAGAAATGTCTTAACTCTTTACATATTTGTTAAAGTCATAAGAGGACCTGTCCATTATTTTGTTGTTGTTTTAGATCTTAATAAAAAATGATCAAGAGAGTCAATTTCTTGCAGTAGACCTCATATGTGAGTAGTCAAAATATTGTTATTAGCCATTCATGAAAGTAGACATGGCATAGATATCTAAATACATAATACCAAAATGTGGTTTTTTGTGATTGTGATAAACCTATTTCATGAACTTCTCTCTAAAGTTGTTTTCTTATAAACTGTAGAAGCATCTTTATCAGGTGTAGAGCCTATGACACAAAGGATCCAAAGTGGTATTCGACATGTGGATGCACAAATATTGGTAGCAGTTCGCCAACAGGTTTGTATGGTATTTCAAGCATTTAGTACATTTTGAGTGACTTCCTGTTCTTAACTGCTCTTTCTCTCTTTGCACTTACCCTATTCTATTGGGAAAGCGGGCACCCTTACATTTTCATAATTATTGGGATAATTCTCATGTAATTTGCACTACTATGGTTTTTGAATCCCATTTGAGTTGTGTCAGTCACACCATTGTTGAGTAAAAGCTCACAGGATCCCTATTCACTTCATTTTTTTTAGTAGCCTTATCCTAACTGGAATAGAATTGTAAATGCTCCATAAAGCCTATAATATTCATGAGCAGATTAAATAGACCCAAATTTATACCTAATTCTTTACCTTTCATACATTGAACGACTAATTGGTAATTACCAAAAAATTGACACTTTTCCATCCCATGTTACTCTGCCAACATCATGAGATTTTGAAACATCCTCTATTCTGCCCTGTCATTGGCACCTATATGAATTCTATAATACAAATGGGATCCCACTATGTTATGATAAGTAGAGGGAACCTTCTTCTCTACATCAACTTAGAACCCTATGAATTAATGGCTCGACAGCCTTTCAATGAGCTTTAATAACTTTAATTACAAAAGTCCCTCGTGAAAGGAAAGGACGGGTGGAAGGGAACCCCTTATAGGAGAATAGTCATAGTCATAGTAGCAGTCAGCGGGCTACTTTTATCACTAGCTCTAGAAGGTGGTACTATCTTTCTTTATAACTAGAATCTTTTCCTCCCTTGCTAGCGGGATCTACTTCTTAATTAGGTATAACCAACTTGGATAGAGATAACTTCATCAATGATGGAAATAAGTATCATTATATAATTATGCGGTCTAGATTACCAAGATATAACTCAATGGGATAATAAAGTGATAGTAATGCTTCCCATAGTCCTCCACCAAGTGACCCTCTAAGTCCTCATCCATCTCACCCTTTGCGTTCAAACAAATAACCTTCTAGTTATGTTACTACTATACTACTTACATAATTTACTTCATCTAAAATGGCTATATGATTTCCTCTATTAAAAGGATTCTGTATAAATCCTTACTTCAATTCTATTTTCTTGTCGGTTGGAAAGAAGAAGCTTGTATGTACAACAACAAGGGTGTTATCTCAGTAGTAGTGGTGGGTGATTAGACGGGAGATTTAGTTACTAGCAAGGCATAGACTTGTTGTGGTTGGTTTTTCTCCTCCTTATTTAAGTGAATGGATACCATCACACTGAAAGCCTCACGGATTATGAAAGAAAACTTGCTTTTGGATCTATAGATTCAAGTTATGATAAAATAACTGGTCCAGGATGCAGTGTGAGGTGGCTCCCAATTAGACATTTATTTTAAAGCACCTAAAGCATTTACTAACCCGAATCTTGGGGTGTCCTTCAGTGAGTTTTGTGCGGAACGGCCCATGCATTTCATTTTCCAAACTATCCAATATTTCTTTACGAGTAGAATGAGTATGGAGTGGAGTAAGCTGTAGGTCCACTCCTCTCTCAAAATTTTAGGGGGTCGCGAGTGAGCCTGCTAATGCATTTTATCCCTTTGGTGAAGTGATCATTTTAATTTTTAGGTCGGTAGGAAAGAAGCTTGTACTTTGCTCCTTATAAAAATGGAAAATTGAAAAGTGAAAGGGTGGTTGACATGATAAGTTGGATTGGTAGAAAGAGGTTGTTACACTAACATTTTTCAAATAGGCTGAAGAAGTCAATACGAATGTTGTAAGTGTAAACGAATCCCTTCCAATAGAAGGGGTCCGGCTTTAGCGAATACATAGCGCACTTGCCACATAATGATCCCCTCCCTGTGGGTAACCCTAAAATTTGCATTCATTCATAAAGTAGGTTGGCTTCAAAATTTCATAGCGATGCTCAAATTAAGTGCCAAAGCATGATGGAATCCAAAGGGTAGTATGATCCTACGATATGTTGTTCATTTCCTGTGCAAATCACTCTACTTACTTTCATCAATTAGGCATAGAAAGGTCATGGAAATAATTTGTTTAAAGCGATCCCTCCTTTACAATCTCTATTGGGAATAGTTCCTCAATGAAATGAGGCAGTTTCTAAAATCCAACGACTGGTGCTGTCCAATAGAATTAATAAAGGAGGCATAAGCAGGTACTCCCTAAAGGTAAGAAGGATCATGCTCGACTATTTTAAGTAGAGGATATTTCACCGTTTTTTGAACAAATAATGCCCCATGAAGATGCTTCTATGTAAAAAAATCCCTAAGTTTGGGTCGATGCAAGCTATGGAAGATGTCACACTTATAGTGGTTGGGAGTTCTGAAGCATGTAGCCAGAACCTTATTTTTGTTGTTCAAGTACATCTCCATATAGATTTTCTTATATGGATTCTGTAAAAATTTTCGAACTCATGGTAAACAGATTCTGCACTATAATACAATTCCTACAGAAAACCAAAAAAACAGAAGAACTAAGAATATATCGAAATAGCTCTCTAATAAATTCTAGAATCTATAAACACATGCTATAGAAAACAATTAACAGAATTCAATAGACGACTACCAGAAATTGTCACTGCTTTTATTAATTCTGAACATGAAAAAATATGCTACAAGGAAATACCCCTAAACTGGTGCATGCTAGAGTCAAGACTCAATGAATGAATCCACACCCTCGCCCTCTCTCTTATAGATCTGAGAAGGTAATAATAGGGTTTACAAAATTAAATATGCATGTGACTCAAACTCATAAATATAATTTACTTGATCCTATGTCAAACTCAGAAAAATAATTTTCTTTATCCTAAGTCAAACTCAAAAATAGAATTTCCTAAAAATAAAACCAAACTAAATTTTAATTTATGGTGATTCCTATCTATGTTCCACTAGGGGCACTGGCACATGACTCTAATATTATTTGATGGTGGCACATGCCTCATCTAAGGCTTGTTGGAAGGTGCATGCATTTTCCCTCTCCCTCTATAACTGAGTGACGTGCCTCCTCCTTGAGAATTGTGATGCACCCTGTCTATCTTCTATGGTGTTACTGAACAAGTGTGTAGATCTGCTGCTGTGATTGTCAATGATACACTCACTAAAAATATGGACCAGTGGTAATATTTCTTCCCTGTCACTTTGTAAGCCTTCCACTATCTACACGGAATTATCAAAGGGTCTACTAGAGAAAGTAGAAATACAAGATTTGTTTCACAGTTCTTAAAAAATAGGAGAAAATAATGAAGAAATTCCAACCTAAACACATTAAATAAGTAGTTCAAGGCAAATCAAACAACACTATTCTCATGTATAAGGAGATTGGGAGTAGAGCTTCATGGTTTTGATGTCACATACATAGAGATGTTTCAAAGAAACATATGCCTCACTTCATATGAATCTACAACATTCAGCTAAAACATTATTTTTGTAGTTCTATATAGATTTTCTTATATGAATTAGTATAAATCTTTGTTCCTTTTAATCCTTCCATTATAAACATGGAGCTAGCATGTACAAAAGAAATAAGAAATACAAGAACTGTCCAACACTTCTTAAAAATGGGGAAAAAATAACAAAACAATTCGAAGATTAGACGCAATAAATAAATAGTTCAAGACAAATCAAACATCACTGCTCATTAATATATTGAAATTGAGAGGATTAAAGCTTCAGTTCCAATGTCACAATGAATTCTACAATAATTATCTACAAGAAACTCATTGATCCCATGTTTTGATAAAAATGGGTTGTTAGTAGTTATTGTTGGACATATTTTGCCAAGGATTGGAGGAAATACACCGGTGCTAGCAAAATGTTGTATCGGAGTTTGAAAAAAAATGCATACATGCAAAATAGGAAGTCTAGCAAAAATATGCCTATTAAATATGTGTTACTGACACATCATGCAATATGCAGGGTTCAATTCGAATTTACGACAGGGAAACATCACTCATCATGAATACATTCAAGTAGTTGTTTATCTGTAATATTTTATTGTTTTCCTTTCCATTTACGCATATTTTCCTTTGTTAAGAATGAACCTGTAAATTTGACATTGCAATAGGTTGGAAAGGGACAAGATGTTGGAATAAACTAGATTGATTTGTTTGAGGGTAAAGCACCTCGGTGGAAATGGAGAACATGTTCTTAGCAAAGATATGTATAGACTTGGACTCTTGGAGATCTCCTTGAATTTCTCAGAATGTTATCCTTCTACTTCACTATTGTTGGCTTTTATGTTTGTACGATGGTTAGAAATGAGTTATTTTCTGTAACACGTTACTTTTGCAAGTGTTTATGGTTTCATGAGGAAGGTCTATGAAGAAGGACTTCTAATTAGTAAACCAATTGGTAAATTAAGTGTTTGTTGTACCACTTTGAAAATTTGATTTTATTTGTACAAAAGAATATGATAATTGTTGCTGCATTACTTTGGAAAATTGTTTCATAATAAGTTTTGGGTTCATATTAGGCCAGGAATATGCCAAGTTCATGGATTTTCTTGCTCGAATAAATTCATTTGTAATTTTTGTTCTTGGGAATTAATGACCATGTGTTTTCTTGTACGAGAAAGATATTTTCATGTGGTAAATTCATTTCCATAATTTCTGCAAGTAAACCAATAAGAAATTAATTTCATGGGGAGAAATTGTAGCGCATAATGCCTACAATACAACCCAACAAGCAAGTGATATCACGAAGGAAGAAAATTTGCCTGTATTGATTAAGAATGTAGCCTCCCATGCAACCCGTCAATTTGTTTGAAGAAATGCTTCAACCTACCGACACATTATTGAAAATTGTTTTAGGCATAAAATACAATCATGGGTTTTCCTTTTGAATGGTGAATTTCCTTTGCCAACATAACTTTGGGTGGGAAATGGTTGTGGAGTTAATTCAAGACATTTTTGGGCATGGAATATATTGACCTTGGATGTACTTATCTTTCTTCCTATAGCTAATTGTGACATCAATCCCTTTACATGGGAAAATCACTCCCCTCAAAAAATTCATAACATTGATGGTTATGATCTTATGAAAACGTTTTTGGTTGTGAGATGAAATCAATCTTATTCATATCCTTTCATTGCAAGAAATTTTGGTTATAATGGCACTGAAATAGTACAAGCATTCCAATATATTCCCTTGTCTTATTTGAGGTATTTCTTCTACATTTTTTTTTTATATATGTTGGATTTGAAAAAAATTATGTTAGTATCATTTGATTTTAAGAAATCTTACTTAGAGTGGCACTCAAATAACAAAAGCATGCCAATATTTTATGTGAGTATTCTTATATAATTTTTGTATATGTTGGATTTTGGTTGAAATACATTGTTGGGGACATCTTGGAAGTTTAAAAACTTGATAATTGCACGGAAAGTAGCTATAACATTGCAATTAAATTGTTTACATAATGGGGAGATTGGATTCTCGAACACACTAATGCTTGGATTGGTTATCATTAAACTTTATTTGTTTGTGTAGAATGTGATGAATTAACATACAAAATAATGATTATCAAGTTACTATAGATACATAATGGCTTACCTTTTAATAGTCCTTCAAGTATTTCAAATGCATTTATTAAGTGCACAAATGACTTGAAGGACTAGTACAGGGTAAGCTATTATGGATCTATAGTAACTTGATAATCATTACTTTGTATGCTTGAATGATGAAAAAATTGTTTGAATATCATCATTATCAAGAAATAACAACTTCTTAAAGGGTTCTAGCTCAATGGTAGAGCACTTGCCTAATTATAGGCAGGAGGTTGGTGGTTCGATTCCTCCATACCCTATCGTAAATTTGTGACTATGAAAATCACTAAATTCGCATATATATGATTATTAGTAGCTAATTTTTCGTATCTTATAGCACGACTAACATTTATTCATATTTATCCTAGTTATTAATAGGTTATCATCTAGTAGTTTATTTAGTCATATATTTGGTTATTAATTGCTACAATCAGTTACTAAATCCGTGACTAAATCGATGACTAGATCAATGACTAAATCATTGACTATCAACGACTAAATCCTTGACTATCAATGGATAAATCATTGACTATCAATGACTAAATAAATGACTAATAAGTCAAGCTATTAATGACTAAGTGAAATACGACTAGCTATAAGATAGTGGAAATTAGCTACTATTAGTCGCTGACTAAAAAATAGTCGTTTATAGCCTAATTTTAGCCATTAATTTCTCATTTTGTACTAGTGATGTGTCTAAAATTTCATAAAAAACGATGGTGTGCAGCATACTGTAACGAACAATTAAACACAAGCATATTGAAAAATTGGATGTAATGCTCAGTTAACCATGGTTTATCATACTCCAAGGCATAGGAATGACGAATTTGAAGCAAAGACTGAAGCAGACATGTAGACATAGGGATTCCATGCCAACATGTGTAGAGGGTTGGCCATAATAGCAAGATATGTGCACGCATTTTGTTTAAATTCAAAAAAACAACCGTGCTAAACAAAAATGTGCATGCGTTTTGGAAAACACGTGCATGATTTTTAACTTTACGATTTTATCATTTTTCTGATTATAAGGGTAATTTTATTATTTGTTGATTATAAAAATAATTTTAATATTTGTTGATTATAACATTAAAAATAATTCGAGGTGATAAGGATTTAAAGGTAGAGGGGGAATTAGTGGTAACAGGTTAGAGGTAGAGAAAGGAGTGAGGGGTGCTATGAGTTTAAAGGTAGAGAAAAGGGCGACGAGTGGTAACGGGATAGAGGTAGAGAAAGGGGTGAGGATACTAATGGGTTAGAGAGATATATTAGAGAGAGGGGTGAAGGGAGAAACATTGAGGGGTGGTAAGGAGTCAGAGGTCAACAAAGTGACCACACTCATTATATTTCTCGTAATTGTAAGTTAAAATATCGTCTTGATTAATTCACCTAATATTTAATTATCGACCGGAGTTGGTAGGCTTATAGTTGACACAAAATATATGCGAAGGTAAAGGGATTCCTATGGTGTCGTGAAAATATTTTAATAAACAAAATATCGAAAGATCTTTCAAAATGAAAAATCAAGTCAAAATCTAAAGAATTCAACTATCAAGGTAATTGAGCTAGAATAGAGTACCAGAACAGAGTGGTATCAAGTTATACTACTCTATTCTATAAACAATTACTATAAGATAAAGATATAGACAATGCTATTCTATGAAAATAAACTACTCTCTATAAGAAGATCTATTTTACTGCTAAACAACTTTAGAGACTAACTGCACAAAATTACAACAACTGGATATTGTTCTAAGAAAAACTATACATGCAACTAACAGATGTACATAATGGATTAAACGAAACTATCTAGTTCCACTCTCCTTGGTTGTTCTGAGGATATGGATTCACTGTGATTGGAGCAAGAGTAGGAGAAGTGTCAAAGTGACTTTCAAAGGAAGTGAAGAAACTAAATGGAATCAAATCTAGCTTAACTTCTACAAAGATGTGTAGACTAAGAAACGTCCAATTGCAAGTGATAGTAAACATGATGATTTATTTCATAAGTAAATAACTCCTAACTGCAAAAGATGGAACAAGACTACAAAAAGGTAGACCTAACTTATAAACAAGTAGAAAACTTAATAAAGAGGAGCAAGTAGAAAACTTAATAATGATGATTTTAAATCCTATTCTATAGGTTTCTTTGGTAAGCACCTAATTGGAAGGGACAGATCGTGCTGCTTATGATCAATTTACAAGATACTAACATATTTACCTAATATTGACATATATAACTCTAAACTATATAAAAAAAAGGTGAAATCAATTCAAGCCAAAGATATAATTACGAAGCAATACAATAAACCAAAACGCATGACATAATTCTAAACATAGGGTAAAAAGAAGGAAGAAATAGGAACAAAATTTAATAATTATTTTAAACAGTCTAACCTAAGGCTTTAACAAGAAACACAACCATTGTATAACTACCACTATCAAAACATAATCGAAAAACTAAAGAAACGGGCTTAAAACAGACTAAAAATGCTAAGGGCTAAATGAAAGGCTGGATAACAGACTAGAGAAAAGGTCTGGATGATAGACACAATAGGTTGTTTGAATGACAGTCTGCACACAAAAAGCACTAAAATGTCAAGGAATAATTAATCTAAATTATTTTGAGATCAGCTGATCCATGCACATGATAATGAAATGTAAAGGACAGGAATTAAACCTACCTAATGATTAAATTCAATCTATAAAATAACTTAAACTCAATTCATAATTTGAAAGACATCATTGTCTATTGCATTATTAAACAAGATGGAATATAACTAAATGAATTCATAACAAAATGGAAAGGAACATAATTGAACCTGCTGTAATTGGATCCTATATTATCAAAGCAATCTATTCTATCAACATAAAACCAAGAAATAAACTAGAAAGACTTGAAAATGAAATTGAAAGCAAATTTGTGTGCAACCGGTTTCTTAACTCATAAAGGGAAACTACATTAACAACATAATATCAAAGTGTAATTAATGCTATAGGAAACAAATGACATGAATGATTACAATAAATAAATTGCATAAACAAATTACAAATAAAACTACGCTAATTGCAAAAAGTGAATAACAAAAATACACAAGAATAGAAACCTCTAGTTGATGAGGGGCCCTCCCAACAATTAGAGTGATGAATTGCTAAACGATACTAAGACATGATCATGCATAGCATAAGAAAAACCTTTATTAAATTGAAGAAAAGTATTACAGAGTTTCTGGAATCAAAATGATCACATGTATCAACTAGCTAATTAACTTCCTCTTACATAGAAGTGTTTGTATATATATAGCATTTTACAAAGGGAGAGAAAGTCTACCCTTTCAGTGGTCGATTGCTCTTAAGATAAGTCAACCATTATGACAAATAACTGATCAAATGGCCAACACATAACATTTTCCTCCTTCCTCATGAAATGGTTCTTCTATGGCACATGATGTGGCATAGATGCTCTGCTTTGGCATGGCTGGTGTCAAACAGAGGCAGCATTCTTGCATTCCTTCTAGAATGAGGATCATGCTCTCACCCATGTGCATGGAAAGTAGGCAGTTTGCATATCGTTTCATGCTTTAACACTCGGGAATCTATCATCACTAGCGCATGGTAGGCTTGACAGTTCAAACGGTGAGCTGGATATGCTCTACGCATATCTAGGATGGATGCGTTACCTACTTGTTGGTTCGCTGAAGAGTATGATCTGAAACAATGATTTCATATGTTAGCATATCATCAAATATTATCGGATTTAACCAATAAAATTGTGAAATAATAGAAATAAATCATAACTTGCATAAACCCAAAATATAACTATACTTGGGACTGAATAATGAATTGCATGACAGAAAACATGCCAAAAGGTGACAAAACATATGTCAAACATGTAAATTAGTAGCCGAAAAATGATGACAAAACTGGGATCAACAGTAATCTACACATACTCTATCCTTACCTTGATAATATTTAGTTTTATAACAGGTTGATTCTTTTTGCGTGGTTAATGCATGTGATAATTGGTATTCTCCTGGTATTTATTCATCTAGTTGGTTGAAAGGCTGGCTTGAAAATCTATATGTTGAACTTCTTTGTTTTATTCTTGAAAATTTGTATGTTGAACTTATTTGTATTTGATCATCTGGTTGGTTGAAATTCCTACCTAAAATCTGTACATTGAACTTCTTTTTTTTATTGCTGAAAATTGGAAGGGGCTTTCAACTCACATGCAAAACGCTCCTTTGTTGAAGTATGTAAGTTCTTCCAACAACATAGATTTGGAATGTGTATCAAATACTTCCTTTTACAAAAGAATTTTTCTTTCATAAAAGGAGTTGAACATATCGTGGTTGATCAAATGTGTTGGGACTCAGAATTGTCACTTTTTCATCCACTTTATCTTCCGCTATTCCTCACATTTTGTCGTCCCATTAACCTTTTATCATACCATTTCCACACATATATGTGGGTTTCACCTTATTATTTCCACTTTTTTTATTTTTAGTATTATAAGTGAATTTATGATTAAATATTATAAAATTAACATGTTTTTCACTAATATCTCAAAGTATGGATGAGCTTTGTAATGTGTAGGAATATGTGAAGCATCAATTCAAAGAAAAGGCTTCACATATATCTCCTCCACCATTTCAAAGAGATAGTTATGCAAAGAATATTCCAACGAAAAGATCATGGACATTTGGTTGAGAGACATGTGGAGAATTTGTGAGAGATATGTGGAGGATTTGAAGGGATGATATCTTGTAATAATAGGAAAGTAGTTGAGTGAATAGTGGATCTCTCATTATGAGATGGTTATTTCCTTCATGTATAAAAGAGAGTGCTCTCTCTTCATTTCAATAATCTTAAATCTTAAATGCTAGATTATCTTAGAATATCTTAGATCTTAGATTACCTTAGAGAATAGTATATTGTAGAAGTTAGTCTTGACTTTGTAATATGGAGAAGGGAATTCTTAGATTTTGTTCATAATATTGGTTTTGATGCTTTCATGATTTTCCATTGATTCTTGTGATGTAAATTAAGATTGCTTGATTGTTAATGTGAGCTCACATGTGTTGTCTTGTCACTCTTCATATGTTGTCTTTGTTTTATGCAATTTATTTTCAGTCGTGTGTTTCATCTTCTAGCATTAGATTAGCAATTGCGTGTTTCAGCTTAAGGGGGGTTAGATTAGATTAGTCTCAGTTTCATGGGGCGTTAGATTAGCTTAATTTTGCTTCATCCCTGCATATACTTTGCAGGTGCTTCGTAATACTATGAACCTCGGATTGACAAATTAAATGATTGGGCAATTACTGCAACGGAATTAAAAGGACATTAATTCGGCCCAACATTTTGGCGCTGTTGCTGGGGAGGCACGATGGATTGAAGTTTAGTTTGATTTCCTGCAAGCGTACACTAGAGTGTGAATTTCAATTTTTTCAATGAGTGAATTTCAATTTCTTCTAAGAGTGTTTCAATTCTGCAAGTGTGAATTTGAATTTCAGCAAGTGTGTTTTCTCGCAACTGTGAAGAGTAATTGTTTTTCTTGTACAGAGTGTTTTTTTTTAATTTGTTTTCAGCAAGATTGTTTATTTAAATTCTTCATTTAGATTTGGGTGTTGTAAGAATCCCTTTTTCAAAATGATTTAACAATGATTTTAGCTTGGAACAGCTCACTCAAATCCTTGCAAAAGTAGGGATCTCTTCTTCTCATGAAGAAGAGATCCTGAAAGCAGCCGAGAGCTTAATTACTCCTCCAGCAACGAACAAGGAATCAACATATGAAAAATATTGCACATATGAGAATGAACAATCATGCGAACATGAGATCAAGGAGGACCACGAGGAGTTGCAGCATGATCTGAGGAGTGAAAACAATGCCTACAAAATCCCTATCGAACGATGGTTTCAAGCGAGTACGAGGTTAGAACAATTTAGTTTTTCCTTTTTTTTAGTTAATTCATAGTTACAACAATTAATTCCACACATTTTGGTTTATCCTCATCTTCTATTTGCAAAATTAACACTAAACATATTCTTATTGTTGTTACATGAATGGCTACATTAGATATTTAACTACACGTAACAATTTTCTAATTCCCAATTCGCATAGAGTATGTAGGATTTTATTTTCAATTTTTACTTTCACTTAGAATAAGTATGCTCTCCTTTGCGCTTCGTGTGATCGCAAGGATCAGAAAGTAGGATGTTTTCTAAAATTTTGAGGAATGAATAATTAATGTTTTGCAACATGCTTAATTGATTTCATCTTTATTTTGCAATTCATTATCTCCATTTGCTAAAAAAAATTCAATTTGTAAAATAAAACTAGTCTGAAATTTCATTTTTAAGCTTAAAAAATGCTGAAATTATAATGTTGAAAAGCAGCTACAACTCCAACTGAAACAACGCAAATCTACTGCATTTTTTTGGCATTTTAACTTGTTAAAATTCACTAAAACACAGTGGAGACAGTCCTATTTTTAGGGACCATAAGGGATTAGTTTTAAAAATTGTTTCTATCCAACGTAGCCCTTTAAGTCTAGTTTCCAATCCATTTTGATTCTAAAACGAAAAAGATATGGTCAAAATACTGACTGGGGGTGGAGTAGGAAGGTTAAGAACATCGTTGGGATAGTCACATTTTTGCAGACCTAATGGATGAATTCTAAAAACCTGTTTCTAATGCATACTCTCCTATCAATCTAGTTTACAGTACAATTTGAATTATTCAGTTTTAATATTGTACGAAGGAGATATGCCCAAAATACTAACTACCTATCCTAAATCTGCACTGTAAAAACTCTGTTTTCTCAGCTTTTCATTGGCATATTTGACCCATCAATTATTCTTGTATTCAGAACCAGTTTCTATTGGAGATACCTAGATGAATCTATTTTCATCTCCAATTGGAAGCACATCAATCCATCTTTTAACGAAAAAGTTGTACTCAAAATAGTGACTGTTGGTCTAGGATGAAACTCACAAACAACATTAGGATGCAGGATGCTATTCAGATTATATGACATACCATACCATAAAATTTTTAAAACCTGTTTCTACTAGAAATATACCTATGAATCCACTTTATTTTAGCTTTGGAATCATTTAAATCAGGCATGAAACAAAGAAGTTATTACCAAAACACTGTCAGGTAGTCTACGTCGACCCAACATGTTTTAGCTGTAATAGCTATAGCTGAAACATAATGAAAAAAAATTAATGCCTCAATGTGCAAGTCATTTGTCTCCATTTACTAAAATGTTTTCAATTTATAAAATTGTCCTGCAAATTCATATGGGATGCGAGTGTATTCTTTGAAAATTTTAAACTGAAACAGTGGCTAAGAATGTGTCACAATTGAAGTACGTCTTCTGAGTCTGGTTTATTTAAGTTTGAGTGGTAGCAATGCCATCTCTCGCATTCATCTGAAACTTAATAAACTTCATCTTTCTACCTTGAATTAAATCTGTGTAAAACAAAAAAATAAAGAAATAGTTAGCTCTTTCGGCCAGCTTGGAAAGCACCTTGACCAATTGGTGATGCGTTCATCTCGTTGTAGATCATAGAGAAATATACTCAACAAGAAAATAAATCATTATTTTCCTAGGCCTAGGTAGTTAGGTGAGTATATCATCTCCATCTAAAATGGAAAGGAATTGAACAATTAAACAAATCTGCAACAAATGGCCTGCAAATGGTTGTTACAGCCTTAACCAAAGAAATGCATCTCAGATAAGAACACCTTGATGCGTGTCTCGATTTGTGGGCATAGGGAAAAAAAATTTGAAAATCCGAGACATGGGTTTTGTGCATAACATCCTTTTTTATCTGGCCCATGAGGACATCACCAAACCAAGCCACAATTTGTGATATACAACTGGTTCTTCGAGACAGAATTTTTCAGATTTATTGTTGCAGCCAGTTCCAAGCAGCTGAAACAGTAAACTCCATTACTGTGACAATAAAGGCTGAACACAATTCTGTGAAGGCTGAACATAGTTTTTTTGAAGGCTGAACATAGTTCTATGAAGGCTAAACATAGTTTTGTGAAGTTCGAACAAAGGCTGAACGAAGCTCAGAAAAAGGGCTGAATAAAGAAAAGGCTGAACATAGTTTTGTGAAGGCTGAAAATAATTCTATGAAGGCTGAACATAGTTCTGTGAAGGCTGAACATAGTTTTGTGAAGGCTGAACAAAGGCTAAACAAAGCTTAGAAAAGGGTTGAACAAAGAAAAGGCTAAACATAGTTTTGTGAAGGGTGAAAACAGTTTTGTCAAGGTTGAACATAGTTTTGTGAAGGCTGAACATAGTTCTGTGAAGGTTGAACAAAGGTTGAACAAGGCTTAGAAAAAGGGTTGAACAAAGAACAAAAAAAGGCTGAACAAAGCCCCTAAGAATTAATTCAAAATATTATAATCGCAGAAGCAATTCGACCAGTCTTAACACCACAAAAATGAGGAAGGATCAAAGCAAGGAATTGGACTATCACCTGCAAAGGACAAAATAATAGTAGGGATAGCTGTTTTGGAGGACGAATGAGGCCAGTATTTGGAGGCAAAAGCACTTAAGCTACAATGTGCATTTTACAAAGGACAATGTAGCAAATATTTTTATGCATGAATCCTCTCATTTTTGCTTGTTGGGAATAACAGATTATTCATTTACAGATTATTTGCTATCTTTTCTCGCATTACTATGTATGTAAATGCTAATTGGGCATCGATGCCATAAAATGGTAACATTATGCATGTATGAAATTGTTGGATTCATTTGTTAATTACATCATGCATGCATTGTTAGCAATGCAGGAGTTTCCATGGAGTTTTAATCTGCTAAAATATGTTTGGAGATGGAAGCATAGAATTCTCGAATCTATCTACCATCATTTGTGAGCCAATAAACTTAATTGATCCAAATTTTTAACTCTTTGGACTCTAGCGAGACTGCGTAGTACGACTGAATATCAAATAAAAGGGTATATTTTGATGACGCTTAGCTTCTTTATGCAATTGATGAATATGCATCTTGAGTTTATACCATAATGACAGCGTATTCTTATTTCATCCAATAAAAAATTCTTGCTGGTTTAATATATATTTTCCTGATCATGACGCAATTGGTTTCTTAATGATTATGTTGCTAAAGAAATTGTGATCGTAGAAGCAAGTAGACCAATATTAAGACCACAAAAAGGAGGAAATCAATCCCCAAGAGTTTCTTGAAAGATAGCACACAAAGATAAAGTTAAAAACGCACTTTATTTATGAATTTCAATTTGCTTGCCTTCGTACTAATTTCTGCATTTTACAATAATCTCACAAGTTTAATTGTAGGTTTAGTACTAACATTTTCCAAATCATCAATTTTGTTGTTAAAATGATTTGTCATGAATCACGTAATTTTTAAAAGCATGCCTCATTGACATTGTTTCCAAGATATTTGATTTTTAAATCTATAAAAGTGCACAATGAACTAATTTGCTCACAACGCAGAAAGTTTCTTTGCTGTCGCAGTTGGTTGTTGCAGCTGGGTATTACAGCCAGGCGTTGCAGCCATTGTCGCAGCTAGCTGTTGCAGCCACTATTGCAGTTGGCTGTTGCAGCCACTGTCACAGCTGGCTGTTACATCTATTAAAATTTTTAAATTCTAAATGTTGAATGCCCAGGAACGCAGATTGGTTAAATTCAATTTTGAGTGTTTTTGTCGGTATTTTTTTTTTTTTTTTGGTGTGTTGTAAAAATAAAAAATAAACAAGAAAAATATATATATATTATAAAAATTATTTCTTTTGTTTTTCATTTTGCAAAAGAAAATAAAATAAAAAATAAAAATAAAAAAATAATATATATATAAATCACAAAAAGTTAAAAAAATAAGAACAGCCAAAACAAAAATAAAGTTGCAAATGGACATTTTCATTTTTCCTGAAATTTCTTTTATGATTAACGCTGAATTGTTTTTCTTAAAGTCACTTTGACAATAATCGTAGATGAGACCAGCACGGGAAACAAGTAATTTTCTTTGCAGCTTATGTACTTCTTTATGCATGATATGTTTTCTTTTACGAACTTCTCACAATTTTTATGCTAGGTTGCATGAGGACATGCAACCAGATCAGTTGGGGAGGGAGAACTATATTTAATACATATTCACTAATAACTTTTCATGCAGGATTTTGTACTAAAGTTTTTTTTCAAGTTTAAGAGACAGTCGCATTTTGCTGCTAGAGTGATTTTTCAAAGAAACACAAAACTTTTGAGAAACATACTTTGATAGACAGCCTGAAGGAGATGCTACTCATGATTTTGTTGATAAACATCATAACATTGGTTGTTACATAGAAACCATCCATAAACTCATTTGTGTCATTATTGTTTATCCATATTTCTCCTTCAGAGCACCTTCACCATCCATGTCTTGAAGTCCACTTTCCATCGCTTTATTTGTCATGAATTCACACATGCTTATCTTTCTGAGTAGCATACATCCCTTTATATTTTCCATCTCATCTTTCCCTATTTTCCCTTTCCATGACTACATAGCCTTGCCATATCCACTGCTTGACTGTGAGATATTGTCACTTATAGTCCTACCAATATTTTTATACCAACTTGTGTTGACTGATGTGGGATTCCTTAAGGCCCACCTTTCAATGGGTATTTCCCCATTGACCTCAGCAACTTATCTGGGATATAGAATAGAGTTCATTTTGAGTACCTGGAGGCTTGCATGCCTTAATGGCAAGTTCTCTCGCTGACAGTCATGGGAATTCATCAATGTCCCTTGATTGTCAGATCTTGCAAGTGGCTCGACATCAGCACATCTATTCACACTTTGCAATATGTACTTGGGTACCTTGGCACTCATTGACATCACTGGTGAGTTTCCTCACATTGGTTAACAGCATTCATCAATATCCAGTAATCAAATTATTTCTCTTCATGCTCGACCTCGACACATTTATTCGCATGACTAGAATTCTACCATTGGGTTTTGTAGTAGGTGAATACTATACATTCTTTCTTAGGACTCCATAAGCAGTTGTAGAAACATGAATTCAGATCTCTAAGTATACCACAGTTCCACTTTTTTCCTTCCACATTTTCCATTATTTATCAGCAGTAGTTCAGATTCCTCCACTTCACATTACAGCAGTTCCAGTAGTTACAGCTATAGCATCATTTATAGTTACATTTTTATCCTACATTCGTGACATATTTTCCATGATTTATCAGTAGCAGTTCAGATTCCTCCACTTCACATGACAGCAGTTACAACTGCAGCATCATTTACAGTTACATTTTTATCCTACAGTCGTGACATATTTTCCATGATTTAGCAGCAGTAGTTCTGATTCCTTCACTGCCCATGATCCAGCAGTTACAACCGCAGTATCAGTGACACATTCCACAATCCAGCGGCATCAGCTACATTCATGTTGCATCGTTCATCTACTTTATGGTTAAGTGGGGGTATTTTGTTTTCTAAACTTTAATCATGCAATTCTTTACATGCTAGAAATGAATAATTTGGAAAATTCCCTCACCATGCTCCATTTCTTTCACAGCCCATGCTAGTTTGCATGAGGACATGCAACCACATCAATTGGGGATGGGGAACTATATTCAATACATACTCACTACTATCATTCCATTCTTTTCACCACCATCACCCATTTTTCATCTCATTTACCATTCACGAGCATTTCTTTTCCAACAAATCCTCTATTGCACTTTGCTTCATACACATTGATATACATATTGGTATGATTCATAAAGATAAAGAAAATACTTTCTTATGCACGATGATGATTTCTATGCACATTAATAGCTTATCATTTTTAGTGAATGTGTGGTTAAATTATTATGCAGCTAGAAAACAGATGACGAAATGAATGTTGTTAACACAAGAACCAACATTCTTTACATCCATGGTTGTCACACAAGAACCACCCATAAGGAAAATGTTAGTTGTTACTCATGCATTTCACATCATGAAATGAATGTTGTTAACACAAGAACCAATGTTCTTTATATTCATGGTTGTCACACAAGAACCAACCATAAAGAATGTCAATTATTACTCATGTATTTCACACCCTGGAAATATTCATTGTTAAAAATACATCATCAATCAAAGCCAAAGTTTAGATGCCAAAAGTTCTTGAGAAGATCCATACATGGTTGCATGAGGACATGCAACAAGTTCAGTTGGGGAGTATGTTGGGACTCAGAAATGTCACTTTTTCATCCACTTTATCTTCCTCTATTCCTCACATTTCATCATCCCATTAACCTTTTATCATACCATGTCCATACATATATGTGGGTTTCACCTTATTATTTCCACTTTTTTTATTTTTAGTATTATAAGTGAATTTATGATTAAATATTAGAAAATTAACATGTTTTTCACTAATATCTCAAAGTATGGATGAGCTTTGTAATGTGTAGGAATATGTGAAGGATTAATTCAAAGAAAAAGGCCCCATGCATATCTCCTCCACCATTTCAAGGAGATAGTTATGCAAAGAATATTCCAAGGAGAAGATCATGAAGATTTGGTTGAGAGACATGTGGAGAATTTGTGAGAGATATGTGGAGAATTTGAAGGGATGATATCTTGTAATAATAGGAAAGTAGTTGAGTGAATAGTGTATCTCTCATTATGAGATGGTTATTTCCTTCATGTATAAAAAAGAGTGCTCTCTCTTCATTTCAATAATCTTAAATCTTAAATGATAGAATATCTTAGAATATCTTAGATCTTAGATTATCTTAGAGAATAGTAGACTCTAGAAGCTAGTCTTGACTTTGTAATATGGAGAAGGGAATTCCTAGATTTTGTTCATAATGTTGATGCTTTCGTGATTTTCCATTGATTCTTGTGATGTAAATTAAGATTGCTTGTTTGTTAATGTGAGCTCACATGTGTTGTCTTGTCGCTCTTCATATGTTGTCTTTCTTTTATGCAATTTACTTTCAGCTGTGTGTTTCATCTTCCAGCATTAGATTCGCAATTGCATGTTTCAGCTTAAGGGGGGTTAGATTAGATTAGTCTTAGTTGAATGGGGGGTTAGATTAGTTTAATTTCACTTCTGTCCTGCATATACTTTACAGGTGCTTCATAAGACTACAAACCTCGGATTGACAAATTAAATGGCTGGGCAATTACTACAACGAAATTAAAATGAAATTAATTAGACCCAACAAAATGGTATGAGGATCTTCGAAGTGCCACCAAATATTATTTCATTCTTGAATCTACTTGGAAGGAAATTATAAATTTAGATTCTCAAGAAGGGTGAATCAACATCCTAAAATTACAGAACTTTCTATCTCAAATTTGGTTGAGAATCTCTTGCATATAGTATCAGAATCAATAGACAATAACCTTATTAGCACCACCACAATTTTTCAGACTATTCATCTACAAGTAATTACATCTCGTCTAGATGTGGTAGGGATGTAGGTCAATTGGCAACTACACATTTTGTTAAGGCATACAAGCTGTTATGTAGGTCACCGATTGAATTCCTGATGAAACACACATTAAGGTTGATCCCCTAGTTGTTCAAACCTAATGGTTATAGTGGCCCCTATCGGAATCGACCCTAAGTCATGCAAGTACAAGAATGACATCCTTGTTGATTCCCATAGTACAAAAACAAACTACATCTATCCGAGACAACTTAACAATATTTGCAAGAATATTCTTCTCTTAGTGGAAGGTGGGAATATCACTAGGGAAAGAGGCTCTTTAAAGTTTCTCCTTCCCGCCTCCACGAGTAACTAGGCCAAGTTAATGGAAAATAATCCTTGGACTACTATGGGATTTTCAACCCTTTTTTAATATTTCCTTGCATTACAACCTAGTGCGGGAGGTTTCATGTATTCAGTTAATGGTTTGGTTTCATTCTTAAAAAGACACCTTGATGTAATATATATTCCACAACTATTTCCCCAAAATATATATCTTCTTATTGTTTCCCATGTTCTGAAAAGGAGAATGCATTTCTTTTACTATAGTGTATCTCTCACTCTATCTCAGTCCCCTACTCCTCCACCCAGGGTTGGAATTTCAAATGATGGACGCCCGTCAAAATTGCCGGTAACAATCAAAATCTGAAACGTTTTTTGTATTCTAAGCCAGATTTTGACCATTTCGGTAAAATCTTAGCTGTATTTGATGGGTAAATTGACCCATGACGGGCATTTACCTGTCAAATTCTATCCCTGCCTCCACCTACACCTAACCCTGATTCCCTCTCTCTCACTTTGTGCTCCTCTCTCTAACCCTTACTAACACGTTGTCTCACTTTCTTCCCCCCTTGATCCACTTACCCCCAATATCCTAACACCCCCTCGGTCTCTACCTCTAACCCATTAACACTTCCTTCCTCTTTATATCTACCTCTAACCCTTTACAATCCCCCAATCTCTCTCTCTCTCTCTCTCTCTCTCTCTATAACTCCCCTATTCATCTCTCTCTCTATCCCTCCCCTCTCCTACCCCCTCTCCCACTCTCTCTAATATTACACCCACACTCCCCACCTATACCTCTCTTTCTCTCTAATCACCCCAAGATCCTCCCCAAACCCCTAACACCCCCAACCTTTTAATGTTATCATCACCAAACCAAACAATATAATTGTAATTTTAAATATTGCGTGCATGTTTTAGTGAACAAAAATGGGTATGTTTTACGATTACATATGATCCGAACCCCCCAAACCTCCTATTACATCCCCTCTACAAAACCTAAATACCACCACATTAATATACCCCCCAAATCCCTAACACCCCCCTTCCTCTCTCTCTCTCTCTCTCTCTCTCTCTCTCTCTAACCCAAACAATCACTCTCCTCACCTATACCCCCCTTTATCTCTAATCACCCTAAGTTCCTCCCCAAACCCTTGACCCCTCGCCTCTCTCTCTCTCTCCCTTAACTCTTTTACCACTTCTCCACTCTCTCTCACTCCACAACATATCTAACTACACCTAACCCTAAACCCTATATATATTCCCCAACTCACCCCCTCTCTCTCCCTCACACACACATAGACACCCACACACATCCACAGGTCACCCTCCCCCCCTCGGCTCTCTCTCTCTCCTCCATGTGGGGTTCACTCATTGAAGTTTTTACATAGCATGATTGTTCCTAGGATATTAAAGAATATCCCTAATTTCATTAAATATTGGAAAATCCCCCCTAAAATAGTAATGTTGAATCCCCCTCCTAATATACCTTTGCAATTAATAAACACCCTAGTTTCACCAAATATTGTAGGTATGCATTTTTATCAACCCATTTTTAATACCCCCTTTATATCGTATTATCAAGTTGTAACAAATAGGATCCCTAACTCGTCTTAGTATAAGAATAGAAGATATTAAATAAAATAATAGTATAATGCTACTAATGATCCCACCGAGATTGCACAGGCGACTAATCCATTTGTAGCATTCGATAGTGGAAGACCCAATGAAAATTTAACGAGGAAGGAAAACATGCGTAAATGGAAACTCAATGAAGAGATCAATGCAAAATTGAATGTAAAATATTGATAGTCCAATAGTGAGTTCAATGTTTAGAAAATATGAGAATTGCAGATGTTTCACACCATAACTTGCCACTCAACCAATTTTATGTCATGTAGATACAAGTATAGCCATATAGAGATCATGTTTTGTATAAGCTTAATAAATTAGACCCCATAAAATACACAATTGGAACCCTTTCATGGATGGACTTCCCTACATTTCATTGTATTTTATTTATTGAGACATAATGTGAACACTTGATTTTCACTAAGAATAAACTACAAAAAAGAAATAATATTGATTCATGGGAAAATGTATTTGTTTCAAAAACTTGAAACAATCCATTGACAAAAAATTTATTCCCTAACGAAATATTTCTTATTCATTGTGCTAAATTTACTCTACCTTAATTGACCATCTTGTATACAATCAATTTCTACATTTAACTTTATTTAACATTACATAAAACTCTATTTAACATAAATAGTTTAAAAACAATATCATAAAACAAATATCAAAAACATTTTATTTGGCATGCACACACACACACAGAGAGATAGCTTGTTATATATATATAACAAGCTAATATTTTAAAAATCAGTAATCGAGGATCCAATATAACACAGTAATTGAGGCTCCACTCGATGCCTATAATCCACGCTAGGGGAGCATGGCTATTAACATTCCAAGCCAAAATATTTCATAGTTCATGCTTGCTCTCCAAGAATAGGTCACTAAGAGGATTCGACGAGGAATCCGATAAGGAACAACCTTGTGTGAGATATAAGAGAAAGTGGTGGGAAGATAAGTGTCTATGGGAGGGCTCCAAATATATGCATAAGAAGTTATATATATGAATCCATCCCATGATTTGAATTTTATTCCTCATCCCACCCAACTATAATAACCCCCAATATTTATATTACTATGTCAAATTAAAAAAACCCCTTAACCCCTTAATACACGGCAATATTTTTTTTAGGTTTTTAGGAGTATTCAAATCCCCAATATGAATGTATGTGATATGATATTTCCCTTCCTAGTGAAACCACCATGCTCCCCTCCCCCAATCTTCCCCTAACTCATATTCATCCCCCTCTTCCCCCAAATCATACTAACCCCCCCTCTTCCTCCTAACTCTTACTAATCCACCCCCCTCCTCTTCTACCTACCTCTAACCCCCTCTTCTCCTCATATATCTCTCACCCCCCCCTCTTCTCCATTACCTCTCCCTCTCTCTCTAACCCAAACACCCATACTCCACACTTATACCCTGCTTTCTCTCTAATCACCATGTTGGGTGTTTTCTACTATCTTAAATACACCTAATATTTAATTATCGACCGGGGCTGGTAGGCTTAGAGTTGATACAAAATATATGCAAAGGTAAAAAAGGCTCCTAGGGTGTCTTGGAGGTATTTTAACAAACAAAATATCGAAAGATCAAAAATCGAGTCAAACTCCTAAAACTATCTAAATAATTTGATTGTACTGGAATATCAAATTTAAACAATTATTAAAAAGAAAGATATAAATAGTAATACTTATAACTTCAGTCACTAACTCGTATAAGAAATTATAACAACTCAACTAACAAATAATCAACTAACTAATCCTTAAGCGGAAGGCTAAGGTAAAAAGACAACTTATCTTATAAATAAAATTGAAAACTGAAAAAAAACAAGTAGAAAACTTAATAAATAAAACTTTTGAAAGAAGCAAGTAGAAAACTTAAAAAAGATATTTAAACTTTATTCTTCAATAAACACATACCAAAAAGAATGATTCCTATGATTACAAATAATCTAACAATACATCTAACCCTAAACTCTATATGCAAACGAAGATAACTATGACGTGAAACATAAAAAAAAATAGTTTTTAATACTCAAGAAAGAAAAACAACTCAATCCATACTTAATTCAAAATGAAAAGAAAAGAAAAGAAGAATAATAAAACTTTAATCAATAACCTAAAACAATCAAACTTTAATTGTAATACTTAAATAAAATTACCAACTACAAACATAATCCAAATATTGACAAAACAAAACTAGAAACAATCTAAAAATACATAAAAACAGTAAAAATAGAACCTAGGGTTAAATGACAGACTGAACAGTAGGTCTGTAAACGGTGACTGAATGGAATACTGGACAGACAGTGTGAATGGCGTTCTGTAAGGTAAAAATGGTAAAAACTAACCTAAATGAACTAATTCTTTAGCTAAAGTTATGCAGTTCTAAACCTAATGCATGGAATCAATAAACAAACCTATTTAATCAAAAAATTATCTTCAAATTAACTCTTAAACAAAAAGAAAACATTACATACTAAACTAATTAGTAAGCTGGAAATTAATTTAAACAAACTAGAAATTAACTTAAGCAAATTCATGGCAAAAAATAAATAAACAGAACTAAATCTAAATGAAAGCCAACTATTTTATATAAGTAAATTCATAACAGGAAATAAATAAACAAGACTGAATTCTAATGGAAGCAAACTATTCTATATATTTGAAATACAAACTGAAAGCAATACTGGAATGAAATCGTTGTAACGAAAATGACTGAAAGAAAATAACTGAAAACAAAGCTATGCACGCATCTACTTATTTAACTGCTGAAATAAAACTAAGCTAATGCAATACATGAAATAAAATAGCATTTACTATTAACTAATGAAAACAAACTGGAAACAGGAAATAAAATAACATGTATTATTATCTACTCAAAACAAACTGGAAATTAAACTAAACAAACTAAAACAGAAAAGAAAGAACTAAATTAAAAAAAGAAATGAACCTCTAGTTGATGAGGGGCCCTCTCAACAATCAGGGGTGAAGCCTGGTAACTCCTACTCAAATGCAATCTTCAACAGCAATGCATACAGCTCTTTATTCATATTCAAAAATAGAATTACAGTGCTTATAAAAGCTATGACTAACTGACTATCTCTGACTAACTCTGACTAACTTTGCTCTGTATTGATATATATAGTTTACATGAGTGATGAACAAGTCGACCTGCAAAGGTTGACTGCTCTCTAATTTTAGACAACCTTTAAAGCACATAAATGATTTGCAACCAACACATAGTCGGGCTCTTCATTCAACGCGATTGTGGCGATTTTGCTCCTTCTTTAGCGTGAACAGGCTTCTTCAGTGTGCTTGATGTGGCAACGATCCTTTCCTTAGCATGGAGGATGGATTGGTGGTGAGTGCAGGCTTGTACATAGCAGCAGGTTCTAGAATGCAGGTCCCTCATCAGCGCGAGCGTGTAGACAGGTGGTGTTGTGGTGAGCAAGGGTGGTGACACAATCGGTCTTCTAGAATGCAGATTGTTCCATCCCATTGAACGCATGGATAACAAGTAGATAAGTGGCGATCCTCTTAGAGGATGAGTTAAATGCACCGGTCTAGAACAGAGATGGTTGGCATGATGGCGAGCGGAGGAGATTACAGGCTGTTTAATGCTCAAAACTGATTATGGACAGCGCGCAGGTTGATGGGTGAACTGAATGGAAAACTAAATGGACCATTGAACCGTGAGCTAGATGTACGTTGATCTAGGGAAAACGTGGCAAATGATCAACGAATTTCGTGTGTTGGTTGGATGACGAGTTGAACGCCAAGATGGATTGTGACCTGGGGCATATGGTGCGAAAAGAAGGTTGAATGCAATTTGATGTTAATTTTGCCCAAACAAACTATAAAATTTGTAAACAAATATACATATCAAATAATACATTAAATATGCTTTAAATAATATACTTTTGAGTTAATAAAATCATAAAAATGATATTAATAACCAAAGTTATAATAACATCAAATTTGTTCTTACCTTATGCTGAAATAACGATCTGCATGACATAAAACATACTAAAGATAATAAAATATGTGTTAAAATGTGTTACTTAATTGCCAAAAATGATAACAAAATGAGGCTCAACATTCCCCCAAACTAGAGAAATGCCAGGTCCCATTGAGCAAAAAGAAAATGATTAAGGAAGAAGGAAAAGTTGCGCTAGTAACTGCCTTCTACTTGGCGAATGAAGGGAATAATTTAAAGTGTAATCTTATAAAAGAATATTTATTTAATGTCAAAATAGGAAATATTCTATGAGTCTTAGAAAAATGGTGGAATAGTAAAAGAATTGGATTTCTTAGGAGACCATGCTATTATAGCGAAATTCAAGATGTGTGTCATTTAACAAGCATATATGATGTGATAAATAAACCTATAAAGTTTATAGTTAGTTCAACCATGTCCAAAGTAAAACTTTGGACAGCTTGAACATATATCACAAATGCATAAATAACATTCTAAGTTAACAAGAAAAATAGTTTTCTTGTGTATTTAAATAAAAAGATGCTAACTGTAAAATGATAACAAAAGAAATTTTAGGGTTTAAAGAATCCACAAAAAATAAAACCATTTTCAAAGACAAAATTTGACAAATTTTAATCATTCATGCTATAATACTACAATATCTCATTCAGACCATTATCTGAACCATTATTCAGATCCTTCGTAAAGTCTTACATCAAATCCTTCATATTGATTGATCGATATATTTTTGTAAAAACATGCTTCATGCTATAACCTGAACACACTTTAACATTTTTCAGAGATGAGCAATTTTGTCATAATAATAATAAAAGATGAAAGAAGACAAATATTTTATTCTGAATCTTCCTAATCCTCTCCCAAAACAAAGATATGACATTTCCTCACGCACAAGAGAAGAATAGTTTATTTTAGATAATAAAAAGTGTGAGTATGATGTTATTGTTTTATAAAGAAAAGAAAAATTGACTAGTAAAGGAAAGTGATTGAGATATGTATATTTATGAAAGAATAATAGTGTTGAGAAAGACCATATAAAGAGATAATAATATAATCAAAAGAATGCCATAGGAAAAGATAGACATCTACGCCTCATTGTAAAGATATCTTGTCATCATAAAATATTTTAAGTGTACCCCGAAGTGTGTGAGAGATGTAACTATGGGTCCCATTTCTTGGATAATAACATCCTAGGTATTGATTGAATTAGATGGTCAGGGCCAAGCCCAACTTGTAGTGATTCTCAAGTGACAGTAAAGAGAATGGGCCTTAACATTTTATATAAAATAATATTTTTTAAAATTTCCTGTATATGATCATTATTTTATGAATCAAGTGCATAGTAGTGCATTAACGAGACCTCTTTACCCGATATTTCCCTGCTACCATTGAGCCTGTTCAGTACCCCGGTGGGTTTATCTTGGTACCATGCAAGTATAGTCCCGCTGCGAGTGAGCCTGTTCAATGCCCCAGAGGGTTTACTTGCATTTATCAAGCTTCCTGGTTTTAATTTTTTACTTAGTATTGACCTGCTGCCAGCAGGCCTGTTCAGTACCCCAGCGGGCTTTCCTTGTATATAATGATATTAAATATATGGAATCCAATTGATACTAGAGTGTGTTAAGCCCTGCTAAAACACATAATTCAATTTTATAGAATAAACTTACAAAATAGCTTTTCATACTGGCCTTAATCATAAATCACGTCAAAAGAGGATAACTTAAAGTTTCTCTTTGACCTTAAAATCCATCCTTTTCAGAAGAGATAAGTAATGTTCCACACAGGTAAAAATTCCACCTACTCTCGAATTATTACAAAGAGATATTTAAGAGACAAGTTTTCATAACAAGTACAGGATGAGCTAGTAATCCATAGGCAGAAGATGACTGATAATGAAAATAGGTATTATCAAGCATTGTTCGAAATAACAAATCAAAAATATACATGTCTGAATAAAAATATCAGAAACTATCTGAATCATAAAAGGAGCGGTTAAGAATGATATGCAAGGAGTTATCCTTAATTGTCACTGCAAACTGCAAATTAAGAAAAGTTAAGATACCTTACAAGCGTAATTACCTTTTCCAGATAATACTTCATGAGTTACTTATAGATATAAAGTATCCATGATCAAACTGCAAACCCACTTGTTAGATTATTCAATTTATTCATAAAAACATAGAAATCAAAAGAGTCGCATGTAATTTATTTTATCAAAAGTGACTCTTATTTATTCATAGAAGAAAAAACATATCTACATATATACAAGTGATGATAACCCAAAATGATTTCACGGATCAAGAGGAGGAGGAATAACTTCCTCTTCAATCAATTCCATTTATCTGTGTTGTAAAACATTTTGTACGGAATCTTGTCTAGATGTTGGTTGATGGTAAATCCTAAGTCTATGTCCATTCACTATAAAGGAAACTTATGAGCCATCAATTGTTTTAATTTTTACTAATCCATTGTCAAAAGCTGTAACTACTTCATAAGTGCCCAACCAATGGGTAGTTAATTTTCCTTTAATTTTTTTAAATTGTGAATTGAATAGTAATGCGCATTATCTCCAGCAGTAAATTGCTTTCGCTTGATAGATTTATCATGCCATTTATTTCATTGATTCTGTGTGAGCATGGTTCTTTGGAGCGCATCCTGTCTAATTTCATCTAATTCATTAATATGTAGGATTCGTTTTTTTTGTGCTTTGTCCACATCCATACCTAACTGTGCTTCCATACGAAAGGTTTTAACTTGAAATTAAATAGGTAAAAGGACTTGTTTTCCATATACGAACTCATAGGGGGTATGTCCGGTAGTATTTCTCCATGTTATTCTATAGGCCCATAAATCCTCTAGAAGTCTATCTGCCCAATCCTTATGATGTAAGTGAATGGTCTTGGTTAAAATAGCTTCTAATACTTTATTCATTGATTCTACCTGGCCATTAGGCTGAGGATGGTAAGGTGAAGACTTCCAATCCTGGATACCATACTTCGTAGTGAGATATTTGCATGAATTGAGTACCTTGGTATATGACAATTTCTCTGGGTACACCAAATCGGGTAAATATTTCTTCATATATGAATTTTACTACAGATTTCTCTGTAGCCCTAAACAAAGCTTTAGCTTCTACCCATTTGGTAATATAATCTATGCAAACCAAGATATATTTATTTTTATGATACATGGGAGAGATTGGTCCTACAAAATCAAGAGCCCATTTTTCAAAAGGCTGAATCATGACCTAAGGCTGTAAAGGAATTTAGTCTGATGTTGTGGGTCTACCCATTCTTTGAAAACTATCACATCCTTTAACATACTTGGCAGCATCCTTAAAAATGCTTGTCCAACAATAATCAGAGTGCATTACTTTGTATGTTGTCCATCTATCAGAAAAGTGTCCTCCACATGGTCCATCATGGCATGCTCGGAGGATGTCTGTCATTTCATCCTCTCACACACATCTTCTAATAATAAGATCTGGGCAAGTGTGAAAGAGGTAATTATCATCCCAGGAATAGTTAGAGCTTTGTACTATTATGTCACGTTTCTTGTATGGAGCCAAATGGTGTGGTACTTTTCCAGTCACTATATAGTTTGCAATATTAGCAAACCAAAGGGTTTGAACAGATACGGCAAACAGATGTTCATCAAGGAAAGTATCATCAATAGGTTTAGTATCATTATCATGTTGTTTACCAAAAATAAAATCTGCTACTAAGTTTTCTTTACCAGGTCGATCAATGAAAACAATATTAAATTCGTGTAATAGAAAATGTCACCACGTAACTCTACCATTGGTGATAATTATATTTCCTAAGACATTATGTTAAATTTAATGCTAAGTAGGAACTGATGACTCAGCAGAGTCAAAAGAAGTGGAATGTAATTCTGAATATTTTATTATTAATAAATAAAAATGGAGACAACAGCATGGGATAGCTGTTAATAAGAGGTTACTGGTCAAACTGGTGGAATAAATTAGGTGGAGGGAACAAGACAAGTGGAAGCATCCTCAAACACTTCCTAGGTTGCAGGTGGAAACTTCCCTACAATTGGGGTCATGATCCCCCAAGAAAGTGGGATCAGAGCAGGTGGCTCAATAAATCACAATTAACCCAAAAAGACCTAGGCAATATTTTAAAAGTACCCAATGAATAGAGCTGAGGTTGCTCAGATATTTTTCAGACAAGAATCATTCAGGAGGAATGCTATTCAGGCAATTCATTGGGGAAAAAGGGAAATTAGTAAGGAAGGTGTTCTGAGAGGAATTCTGCAGTAACTTGGTCTGTTACAACTTGTAAGCTAGGAGAATTTACTGATAAGTTCAGGATTTGTACTAAGTCTGAAGAGTGGTACTTGATTATTGATGCACCTAGTTCCAGCCAGGGATACCATAGCAAGCTCGGGGGTCTTGAGGAGTCGTTGTTTGAGTGCTCTCTAGGAGTTGGTAGGGAGGAATGGCCTCCCATTGTTGTTGTTGTCCAAGTTTAAAAAAAAACAGGTTATGTTCTCTAACAGTCTTTGTTTTAATAACTGTGTATGGTTGAATGTTATGTTTGTAGTTTATGATGTAAAGATTTAGATGGTTTAGTAATGAAATTGTTTTAGTTTGTGTAGTAATATAATCTTTTGATGGAAAACAAAACCCCTCCTGTGTTTTTCCTCATCTCGAGTGACCAGACCGTACTCCAGCACAGGGGTAAAATTATAAATAAAGATGGTATGATGAGAATGTAGAATAGTAGATTGTTTCTTTATCTATTATCAGAAGAGATATTTTTACTGACAGTACCATGTGTTCTTAGATAAACTATTTCCTTGTACAGTATTTACTTTCATTAGTTTTATTATTTTAAAAACAAATAGAATAATATAATAGTCGCACTGGAGTAGGGTTAGACTAGATATACCTGCTATTTAAACCTTACAGCTTCTTCCTTCCAGTGTAAAATAATTTAACTATTATATGTCTAATAACAAAACTGAAAGTAGGAGTAGTTAAATATTGATTAAATTCTACTGTTAAACCAAGATGGTTTAGATTTTAAGTATGATTAGTAATGTAATCATTTCATTATTTTCTTTCTTCTTATTTAAACTAAGCTCGAACAATGTCTAGAGCTGTTAATCTATCTTTCAGAAAGTATAAATGAATGTTACTATATATATTTATGAGATAGATCCTAGATAGTGTTAATTGATTATATATATATATATATATATATATACAAATATCATAACTAATAAGACAAACTAAATACTAAAAGAACTTTATAAAGTATTTAGCATAAATGGCACAAGAAATAGACAACAGAATGCTATCTTTCTATGTACTTATAAAATAAACTAAGAATATTAACCATAGAAGCTTTAGTACTCTCAAGAAAGATAACATACTTATTATATTAATAACAATATACTTTTTATTAGATACATTATAGGAATATTATTATTTTGAACTTAAGGTAATGTTCTTATTACATTAACTGCAAACTTAAACTAATTATACTTTCTGTGCTACAAGATAATCTAACAGTACTTAAGAACATTGTTTTAAAAATAAAAATAAACATAAAAACCATATATATTTGAAGGGTATAAACTATATATCAACACTTACAATTTCTTAATAACAAGAAAGTCAATGTATAATCCAGATACATAAACCCTAATGATAAATTTATAAAAAAAAATATTAAGGGTAAAAATCAAGTGCATAATCGAACATGAAGTAAACAATTGAGTGACAGAATGCTTGACTTATCAAGCTTAACCATATATTATAAAACATAACTAGTAACCCTCATATGTTGCATAAGTGCAATATAATTTAACAGTAATTTAAAAGGAGCTGTGATATTTTTCTTATACTGTCAAAAATTAGGGTAAAAACCCTAGTCATCCAAAATACAACAGAGTTAACAACTGTAGAACCCAGTTCAGTATTTTACTCACAGCCGTATTGAAAATCCACAAAGGGAGGCTTTTACAGCCTGTTCTTTTTATTTATATAAACACAGTATTATAAAACAAGACAAAATGTACACTCACGGCCGAAGACGGAGAACCCTGCATTAAGCAAGGGTCTTAACAACCATGAAAAACGACGAAGCAAACAACGAGAATAACCAAAACCCATAAGGGTCATTCAGGCCGCAACGACCAACCCTTAACTTTTCCATGAGGGTTTGAACAAGATAGAATGGCCATGGAAAGTCCAGGGCTTACCGGATGCTAGAAAACCATTCCAATCTCACTCTATTTTCTTTTCCCGAAACGTTGAGTCATCTCCTGTAACAAGAATAAAAATTAATATTAATACCCTACTTATGAAATGAACACTTATTTATATAAAGAGACCAGATTGCAAAGTATTGTAAGTAATAACAGCTTCGTACCTAGAATTCAAAGGAAGCATGACCTCCTGCGAACAGGAAAACAACCACTAGTGCGAGGAGAAGGAGACCCTTCATCGCTGCAAAAAGGTAGGGAGAATTTTACTGATAGAGTTAACATCCATAGCGACTGAGTGCAATAAAACGCGGGAGCTATCACAATGACAAACCAGAACTTAGAAGGGAAAGTCACTTTGCTCATTAATGAGCCGCAGAAGGAAGAACACTCATAAAATAGGATTTTTCGGAGAGGAGCAAGCTAATGAGGGTGGAACATGCAGGAAGACAGTAGCAGCATTACTCAAAGGGACAAAGCAAATGAAAGCTTCGCAGTCGAATGACAGGAGCGGAAGACGGGGAAGAGAATGATGAGTTAGGGTTAGAGGTGGCCCTTTTAACCTCATGACGCTTGGCAAAAATGATGCCACATCTCCTTGAAAATTATTTGCACACGGTGGATATTTTTTATCCATAGTTATCAATGAGAAAAAATGAGGAACGAAATTATCAATCATTTGGTTGAGTTCAAAAGGTTCTACTATAGTCCTCAGCCGAAGTCAACCTATCATTTAGAACATGATAACAAAGAAACTCGTTAATATATAAGCTTTGCCTTAGAGCTCACCAATGGCGTAAAGATTTAAACGAATCATCTAAATACTTTAGGATATACCATCGTTTATATATTGCAAATCAAGTGATAACCTCATATTCATCGTGGGAGTAGTCAACACTATGACTTAGCACTTTTTAACATGATATCTATTGCTTATTAATCATTGGATCAATGAGTATACTTTTATATTATCATAAGAGAATTTTAGAAATAAGACATAGTAACACTAGTCTAATAGACCTTGGTTATGTAATCAAAGATCAATCAAAAGGTTATAATCTATCAGGGTAATAATTTCATGACTTAACATTCTATACAAGCTTGGAATGTATGAGATAAGGGTTTATAAGCTTTTAAAGGTCAGAAACTGTAAACTTCTTATAGCATGTTATTTTTTTGACCTCTCTATCTAGGTGTGCAATTATTCCTTCATCAAATAGTATAAGCTTGATAAAAATAAGTTTTGTAACATTATTGTAGAAGGAATTAATAACACATATGTTTAAGTAAGGATATTTCTTACAACGGGTATTCATCCAACCGGCATCTATATTTTTAATAAAACAATATACCAATGATTGATTTTAAGGAGGTTTGTAGAATCAAAATTTGGCGAATATCCTAATAATAATGTTCATTCCATTGGTCTTATGGTAATTACCTAAGTAATAAAAGTTTGGGAAATAATTACATAAGGAAATAATAATATTTATTTGATAAATGCATTACTTGGAATAAAGGTCCTTAACCAAGAAATTGTAACATAACAAGGGTTAAGCCATTCATCTCTTTAATGCAAGATTCACCAACATAAATTTTAGATCGTGAAACTATTGTTATACATTCTCTCAATGAATATAGTCCACTGAGGACATGCTCCTTTTATATTTATGGAAGTAAATGTATAAAATCGGTTCATGATCAGATATCCATCTTAAGAGAATAACTCTAGTGGTATTATGAAGTAATTGTCGTATTAAACCACAAGTTGATATACAAAAGTGCTGAGCATTTCAATGTTTATCAGTTTTGACAATAAGTAACTTTTAAGGGCTAAATAACTCTGCCATTCTTAAAAACTACTTGTAAGGAAACATTTAAGACATTGTTACACCTGATGACTAC
>LPNX011157630.1:53998-92883 GCA_001517045.1 Pseudotsuga menziesii
CCCCAACCCTCTTTCTCTCTCTCTCGCACACACACACACAAACATACACCTACAAATAGACACCCACACACATCCATCGGTCACCCCCTACCACTAACACCCCCTCTCTCACCCCTTAGTCTTACTAACCCAAGCCACACCAATATCTATCAAATGACCAATCACTCTCAAAATATGTGTATTATGGTTTGAATATTAGCCACTTCAATCATAAATACAATAAAAATATCATTATAAAATTACACATAGTATAATAACATCTCTAAGAAATGAAAAATGTAAAACTAGTGTACAACAAATAACAACATGAACTATTTATAATTTATAATTTAAGATTGAACAAATTTTACAGTGAAGAATAAACATTTAACATTTTCCCATCTTAAATCTATGTCACACATGTGTATTAGTTTCAATTTCCAAATGCATACATTAAATGTCCTATGTGTATATGTTGATTGGGAAGCTTCTCTATCTTATTTTAAGGATTGGATATGAAGTTTCATCGAAACTGTGTGGAAAGTTTCATGAATTTTAATCTCCTTGGAGGACCAACTCTAAGATTCCGGGTAGAGGAAAGGGATAAATCCTATGGGAGGGGAAGAAGGCGCTAATGATGAATAAAATCTCAATATAGGCAAGGATTTTTATATATTTAATTATTTGTTGTAGCGTGAATCTTTTTAGACTCTATAGGCCATTTAACATATTTGTTTATATGTAATTTGGGGCATGTATGGATTCCACTTGAAGTTATTTTAGTTTTATGCAACCCTTTCTATATACCCATGATAAACTTTGCATATTTGTGTATAGTGGTTTGGGAACTAGAATTCAACAAAAATTAACAGTTTTAAGGATCTTAGGGTTGCAAGGTTTCTACTGGATTCTATCATGTATGATAATATGAAATTGACATGTAATCAAACACATAAACCTCCCTATGTATCTTGATGTTGGTAGAGCCTATTTTTGAACTCTATTGTCTTGACCTTAACCAAAATGTACCCTTCACTCAAGTGAAAACATTTATTAAGCATGGTAAGATTATATACCTTATTTTAATACTTGGATTGGGAAGTTTCATCAAAACTATAAGGTGTTGATTAATCTCCTTGGACGAACAACTTCGATATTCTGCGTAGAGGCAAGGGATAGAGCCTAACAAAGGGATAAATGGTGATATTGATGAATACATTCCCAATATTGGCAAGGATTTTGATATGTTATTATTTGTTTTGGCATAAATGTTTTTGGACTCATAGGCCATTTAGGGTCTTTGTTTATGTATTTTGGGAAAGGTATGAATTCTACTTGATTTTTTTTAGTTGTATTCAACTTTGCTATATACTTGAGAAACTTTGCATATTTGTGAATACTAGTTTGGATTCACAGGGATGCTCACAAATATATATGCACATAGTGAAATTGATTTGTTTTTTATGAGTAAATTGGGGTTTTGGTTTCCATTGGACATGTAAATTTCTTTTAAAGCATAAAATTTAAAACAATTATGGTTTCAATTCATATTATGGCATACAAATCATTGAAAATAGTGAAACTAGCAGGACGAGATTTGGTATAAATACATAAGAATGAAAATATTGATCCCCAAGGTGGAAATTGTATACCGTTTTCACCTAAATCGTGTTCACCCTTGTGGGCTTTCGTCAGCCTAAAATCGTTGCAGTTGGTTGTTGTGGAGAAAATGATGGGTGCGGCTTGTTTTATGTGTAAATCATGTTTTACAAAACGTGTGCATGTTTTGGAGAACACAATTCATGTGCATTTTAGAGCATCATAATGCGCTCGTGTTTTTTTAAATATCCTAGTTGGAAATCAGCTTGGTAGGATTAGGACTAGGCTTGGAAGACTTACCATTTGCTTGGGACGATTTCTCTTTTATAGTCTTGAATCATTTTCTTGAATACACCATTTCATGTAAAAGGCCCCTCAACTTTGTGCACTCACCCACTACTAGACACCGATCTTTACATACAATAAAAAATCCAATCCATCAACATTAAATTAAGAACTTCAAAAGTTGCACCAACACTTGGTGTACCAATTTATATGTCTATCGAGTTAGATAATTTAAACAAAAAAATGCCAATTTCTTTGGGAAAAAATAACTCAACACTAGTACTATTTTTTATCTATTTGTTTAACAAATTTTGTATATTGATTCCTCCATTTAGGTGCTCAAAGTTTTCACCAATAGAGACATATACCTTATCATTATCCAAAAAAATAAATGTCAATGTTAAAAAAAATCAAAATTACTTTAGTAATTAAAATTTTCAATAAGTACCCGTAAAGTGGGTGCTTGACATCTTCTCGTTGCTCAAAATGATGATGCTTATCCTCTCTCATGGGATGAACATGCAACCACTTGTCACTCAATATGCAAAAGAGTCCTTGGTTGTACATCCATATTCTCTAAGTGTTATGACTTTCGTGAATGCTAAGTACTTTCCCCTCGTGTGATGGTTTTGTCATGGGCCTGATCCTTTGGAGTACTTTCTCGCCATTAGTTACGATGTGATGAACTCAAGTTCCATTATTCTCCCATGTATAAGGTTTTATACATAGTTTCCATCTATGAATGGGAACTGAAGCCAAAATTTTCACCGCACACCTTTTTCTCTCCCCCTCTGCATCCATCAACTTGTCTCTCACCTCAGCATTCAACAATGGTTTGAATATCACCCCCCCACAACAATTTAAATACTCTTTCCATGGGTAATCTGTTCTCTACAATCATTATGGTTTGATACAAGAAATCAAAGAGAAATACCTTCGCTGGCCGTCACCACTATCACATTCCCGAGTTCTGTGAGAGAGTGACATTGTTTGTCCCTGCTATGTAGGATGGGTTTCCTCTTTGACCAAGTTCCACATTTAAGGTCTTGAAAGTCATATTGAAGATAATTTGGTCTTCCCTGATCCATACCATATCTCTATCAAAATGGGGTGTCTAGTGTAAGACACGAGCTTAACTTGAACCAGGAAGACTCAATACTAGAGGACTCTGAAATTGGTCTGCTATAACAAGACAATGCTCGAATTGGATCTCATAGACTACATGGAGAGTTATCTGATGGAAAACAACCAAGGTATCATCTTGGAAGAATGCATGGATAAGAATGGAGGATTCCTTCTCCACATGGCCAAATCCTAAATGGAATTGGACACCAAGATTAACACCCTTTCTTGGGATCTCACTGGAAATGTCTTCAGTCAACCAACGGAGATTCTAAAGGACTGTCATCTCATCTTTTGGTGTCACCCCAAACCCCCTGAATTTAGCGAATTCTCTAGCATGGATCCTGATGACCAGAAGCAGAAGCAAAGCATTACTTGGTTATTATCATTTCGGATGAAAACTAATTATGCTTAGAACCTACTAAGTTTCCAGATTTTTATTCTAGTTTTATTTCAATGGTCAATAGGCTCCTTTTTCTTAGTTAATAATTAATTTTGGCTATAAATCCTAGCCTATGGGACCTAATATGAAACCTTAGTAATTTATTTTTCTCTTCAACCACTTAAAGAATCCGTCTACGGTTATATAGATAATATGGGTTTTTTTTCCATGTTTTCAAGCTGCATGGTTGTGACTGGTTCACTACCTACCTCCCTTCATTATACTTCTCATTTTTAATATAATGAAACACAAACTTATAATTTTATTTTCAATAAATAAAATCTATTTATTTGGAAGGTGATTCAATATCCTACATTTAATTCATTTTACTGAATGCAAGACCATTTTGTAGGTATCTCAAAATATCCTTGTATGGTAAGGGATGTTAGTTTTTTGAATTTTGTATTGAATCTAATGCATAAAAAATGGTCCTTATTAATTTCACTCGCCCCATAATGTATCATTACATATGTTTGTTATGTTTTAATTTTATATCACCTTTGGGGAACATGTAATCCAATATAACTCTTGAGGAATGTGCAATGTGACATAACCCTTGATGAATCTCACAATGTGACGTAATAATAGAAGAATGTGTCAATTAAACATAGGTAAACCAATATTAATTTCACAATGAGACAACCGTTGAGGAATGTCACAATTCAACGTAATCATTGAGGGACATCATAGTTCCAAATAAGTGAGTCAAGATGACCATCACAATGCAACATAAACATTGAGGAATAATGCAATGTGACATAACACTTGAGGAATGTCACAATCTGGCATAACTGTTAATGTGCATCAGACTTACACAACCATTAAAGAACATAAGTATTTAACATAAATAAACCAAGATGGATATCACACTATAACATAACCATTTAGGAATGTCACAATACAACAAAATCATTAAGGGATATCACAATTCAACATAACCCTTGATTAATATCTTAATGTGGTACAATAATTAATGAATTCAAAATTTCAATCACATAATTCAAACAATCCATTATGAATGTCTCTAACAACCCTAAAATTCATAGATTATTTATTTATTTATTTACTCCAAGTAACTTAGAAATGTATAGTTCATTTGTCATGTGCTACTCATGTTATTAACTAACTCCAAGATTCATGTACCTATGTTATTATTAGCTTTCTTTATTTTGTGAACTGTCGTCATGACATTACTTTGTGTCATAATTATCTTCCTTACAAGATTTGATTGAAACTTGATGTTGTAAAATAGTTTGTTGTTGCTTGATGTTTGATTCTTCTCTTGAGCTACACAAGGGATAGGTCATGGTATTACTTAGTCATTATGACTAATGCTTGAACCTCTATTTTACCAATATGCAAGAAAGTGAGGTTACCCCAACATTACAGCTAAAGAACAATTTTTATGCTATAATGCCATAAGGGATGAGGAAAAGCCTTAAAGTTTTGGACAGGGATCTATCCTTACCTAGTTCTGACAATGTTCATAAAACATATTTATACTTTTAATATAACAAATAAAATTCCTCACCCAAGGCACCTTCTAACTACTAAACTATTTGTGCAGGTTAAGATATGTTTAAAAAAGGAAAATTTGTACCATAGGTTATAAGGAACAAAACAACAAGAATGCTTTTTTTGTTAGGATGGAACTTTATGCAATGGATTTTATGCTATTTTATGCTATGCCTAACCATTTGTGGAGAGTTGAACAAGGTTCTTTGACCTTTTCATTGAGACACTTGTTGACTTAATGGTGATGGAAAAAGGTAGGGTAAAGGTCATAAACTCACTCCCTTTCAGACCATGTGAATTTGATACAATCTCCAGCTGTCAACAACTAGTGTGGTGTAAAACCCTAGAGGTTTTAATGTGTCTTGAACATTGCACTTGTATTTTTGATAGGGTTCTGAATGAGGTTAACAACTTCCTCAGTTTCTCAAATGGCCTTCGACTGCTTGACCTTGCTACTCCATTGTCTGCAAACAGAGATGGAGGAGCCACCAAACCTAGCCCTCGCCACCTTCTGCACCAGTCTATGCTCAATTTGTTCGTCAATGGAGTTTTCAATTCTCATTTTTGTGGTGACTGGAGATTACTGAACGTCGAGAAGGTAAAAAGTTGACTGCAATCACTTTCTTTTTTTTCTTCCTTTGCACAAGGATACAAACTGTGGTTTAAGTTCCAACCTGTGTATTGCATGTGCAGGGTGATTCTCTATGGTGAGGGTGTGGTTTGGACTCTCGCCAAGAAGCCCCTATTTTTCCAATAAGACCAATGTCTTTCCTTGTGTGGTTATGGGGAACTAATCTGGGTCCTGTAGTGTGTTGGGTTTTTTCAACTTTGCGCTGGTTTGGTGATGTGGAAGTGATATATTGCTTTTGTATACTATGTATATTTACTGTAAGAGTATTTGTATCACCCGTGGAGTATTTTAAACAACTATTCCACTATGTATATTCTTTTGGTTCTAAAACGTGTTTGATACTATAAGGACCCGTGAGGGTTTCGATACTGCAACTCTATTTGTTTCACTAACTAAGTGACTGTGTATATTTTCAGTATGTAAATAAATCATTTCCTGTGGAATCTTGCAACTATTCCACTTTCCTTTAAGAGCTATGATGTTTAGAAGTACTTCTATGTCGATTCTGCCAATTGTATTTTATAATATACAAACATTCAACTTGTCTGACCGTGTGAGGGCTTCGTGGTTTAGTTTATTTACAGTGCTAAGAATTTGTGGCCGTGAGGTTTTTCTCTGTCGATTTTGTTTTTGGGCTTAGAAAGGAACTATAGTCACGGTTTTGTTATTAAATCGGTAATGTAATGGATACATTGTTGTAAAGAATTGTCAAGGCTATGTGTGAACAATACCAAATTTGTATTATGGTTTTCTATATAGACATTGTTTATACATTTTCTTTCTCTAAACTGGTTTCGTTATTTCTTTCACCGTTTATGTTTGATGTAACATGATAAGACTGTGTAGCCTTACTGTTGTGTGTGATGAGATCCATAAGGATTTTGTTGAAGTATTTTGACTAACTCTAGAATGTGGTTTTTAGGTAAGGTTGTAATGTGGCTACGAGCTATCTTTAAGAATATAGAGGCAAATTGTTATAGTAATTGTTATTGTTTACTTGATATCGTGATGTGTTTGTAAAATATGGTTTTAGATGTCAAAAATCATTGTTACATAGTCGTTTTCCTTCATTTGATAGTTAGCAGGGTTTTGGGAAAAACTTATAAGAAGATGGATTTGGTCGTGAGGCCCCTCTTAAATCTATTTTAGTTTATAATAAAACAAAAGGGTTTTGCGACAAGTTGTTAATAGTATGACTGTGTAGATTTAGTTAATATATTAGGGTTTCATCATTTTATTTAACCACTTTTGAACAACCGTGAAGCATTTTATCCTAAACACATTTTGTTGGGGAGAGGACCGTAAGGCCTCTCTTAACAATGATTACAATTTTTAAAATACTTTTTATAAATTTTTGGTGATATCGTGAGAGGGATTTTACTTTGAATGATTAACTTTGTTAAAGTATTAATAATAGGTCATGAGACCATAGGTAGACCTCCATTAACTTGTTTGAAAAGACTTAAACTATGTTTAGATAATAATATTGTTTTTGAAATTAGTTAAGCCCTAAGGTTGTCTGTAATTTTTTTCTCCAAGAAAAATACTTTTGAAATAACACCACTCTCACCTGAAGCCTATAACCAGTCACTATAGTTTGTCGATAATCTTGACTTGGTGTTATTAAACAACTTAATAGCTAAGGGACTAGGCTTAAGATGCCCTTAAGCATAACTATTAGGAAACTAGCTTAGTTATTATTGTTCATTTTAAGCCCTTGTTGTTCTAAATTAATTCTAGAGTTTGTTTTAAGGAGATAAGACTCGACCCCAGAAAGATTATTGTAAAGGTGCAAATGTTGAGGAGGAGGAAACTTGGATCTGAACATTAGAATTATTAAAGGTTCTAGGTTAAGCTTGAATTTGTATAAATCTTATTTAGGGTACGACCCTAACTTAGATTCCCATAATTAAATATCTATGTTATAGTAGGTCTCTGTGTTTTTGTTTACCATATAATTGTTACAAGTATTTAGTGCGAAACAATATTTACTCGATTCTAAACTTAGTCTACATAATTAATATCACTATTACTAACATTTTACTAGTTTGTAATATTTGTAGAAATAATTTAACACTAATACAAAACAGAACACCATTTAGGTTATGAAATACTTTTACAGAAAATACTAATAAATATAGTTTCCTAACAACTTTCAAATAAAGAGATTATAAAACATCCTAATTACGTTCGTGAGCATATTCCAAATGAAATTACAAATGCATGAGTAAATCACAATTGAACCTTGATAGAATGGAGAAAGGGGATAAACACCCACAAGAGATTGTCCAATCCAACCTTCTCTTGAAGCAGCCAAAGTTACTTGCTTAGGACCCCGGAGCCTATTCACTGAACCACTAGGATGAAGATCTCTCAAAATAGTCTACACAACAACCTTGATGTAACTTAGCAATCAGTAGCATATCACTTTATCTATTGTCTCATCAAATTCCTTGTGTGCCTCACTTCTCATTTTGCAGCATTCACAAGGTCCATTCACTTAGTAATGAGAATGAGTAGTGAGTTTCCTTCTCAATTTGATGGTTTATATAAGATTTCCTAGGTCTTTGTTGGAATTAAACGAGCGACGAGCTTAGTTCCCCCTCTAAGGGCACATGACGAGTTTTTTAGGATTATGCTCATGCAACAGCTAGATCCTTCTTCCTAGTGGGTCAGTGAACACTCACTTAATAGTTAGTTTCCCTTGGATAGGTGTCTCCTTTATTTAATTGTTAAAATAAATAATTCTTCAATTCCACTCATCCTTGATCCACTTGATCATATACTTTATAATAAATTTAACATAATGTTTTAGTGAAATAAATAATAAATATGTATTTCTGAGGGTATATTACAATGTCACAATATGATCACAATTGTTGGGTCTTCCAAATTTAAATGTAAAAAGTGTTTCTCTCATTGTCATCCAAGTGGTAAATTGTAAAAGTAAAGGAATAAATTGTAAAAGGTAAAGAAAAGTGGTAAATTGTAAAAGTAAAGAAATGTGTTAGTCAAAATTAAATTGATAATAATGAAAATGTTAATTAAGTTCTTGTAAAATTGTAAAAGGAGAAAATAGTTTAATTAATTTAGTTTACCAAAGTAATGTTATAGGTAGTTATGTTGGACTGTTCCCATGCAAAAAGCGCAATCCAACAACAACATTTTAGATCCATGACAAACAAATAAATGGTTCAGTTGTAAGAAGACTAAAAACGAGATTACATATATAATAACGAAGTGGAAGACAATTTCAGCTGGCATCACCCTTATTTTCACTGTAAAATCCAAGTGAAGATTTCTAATTATTTATTCACTGCGGCCCAAGGGCTTCACATCATCGACTTCATTCCCACGCAATGACTACCGGACTATGAACCACCTGTGTTCCACCGTTCACGCATTTCCACCAAATTTGCCCGAATTGTTGGAGTCCGCTCGAACTGTTGCTAGATGCTATTTTGCTTTCAAATCGCACTGTATAACTCTGCTTCTCATTTTGCTCCTTGAAGACGAGGGTCGTAGGCTCCACAGTTATATTTACGTTTGGAGGGTTGTCCACTGTAACCTTATACACAGACACGGCCGCCCCAACGTTCGTCACAATTCTGCTCGTAACACGAACTAAATCAAGCTGCTTAAACACCACGGAGAATGATGGGTAGTTCAGATCTCCTGGCTGCTGCGTGGTTAAGTTGGTGCAGGAGCTCGCGTTGTTTGTCATAATCTGAATTTGCTGTTGGGTATAATTGAGGCCACACAGAAAGCGAACGTAGTCATCAAATCCCACATCATAGACGAGACCGGGATCCAGGGCAGCCCTGATATGCACATGACCTGCACCTATTTCAAAGGCGTTTGTAGGTAGCATAGTGTAGGAGTCTCGTATAATGCGTTTAGTATTATCAAATAGCGATGCAGATGTCATCAAAGCCGATTTTATTGCAGCGGGTGTCCACTTAGGATGCGCCCCTCGTAGAAGCGCTGCGATGCCTGCCACATGAGGGCAGGACATGGACGTGCCAGAAATTATGTTGTAATCTACTCTTCGAGGATCGGATGGCAGTCCGGTTGGCCCGACGTGTCCAGACCATGCCGCCAATATGTTGACTCCCGGAGCAATCAGATCCGGTTTAAGGAGCTCTGGAACAACTGGATTCGGCCCCCTGGATGAGAAGCTTGCTAGCACTGGAGCTTGTATTTTACCCACCACGGTCAGTCCCTCAGCTTTAATGGTTGCCGTAGGATTTTTTGTCCTGTTCATATAAGCTTTAATGTTGTCACTGGACTTAAAATCGACACTGGTAGCCGGTAAGAAATGACATTCGGTCCACAAAGTCTCTCCGTCATAAGGCGTGTTGACGAGAATCATACCCACACCCCCAGCTTGTTGCACGATCAATCCCAATTCCGCTGGATCATATACATATGCAAAATCACAGAGCACAATTTTTCCAGTCACCATATTGGGATCAAGGGTTCCCGGGAAACAATAATATCCAGTCTCGTTGATGGACGCGGTTGTCCCGTATACCAAAGGCAATTGCTTGTTGCCCAGCGTCCTCCCTTTGTAAAGGGAGGAACCCAAGTAAGTTTTACCGTTCCCAAGCACCACGGGAGCCGGGAACTCTCGGTCGATGCTGCTGGCGCCTACGGTTGTTATCCATGGCGCCGTGTTGGAAATCGCCGAAGGAAATGGCCCGCTATTACCTGCCGAGCACGACACAAAAACACCCTTTTGGATAGCTCCGAGAGCTCCAATCGCTATTGAATCTGAATAATAAGGGGCAATATAAGGGCTGCCGAGTGATAGTGATAACAAGTCTACCCCGTCCAAAACAGCCGCATCAATTGCAGCAAGAATATCGGAGTCAGTGCAGCCATGTGACCAGCAGGCTTTATATTGAGCCAATCTAGCTTTGGTAGCGATGCCTCTAGCCGTCCCTGAGGCAAAGCCAAGAAGGCTCGATCCAGGCACCTCCGACCCGGCGGTAGTGGACGACGTATGAGTACCGTGACCTTCTGCATCTCGAGGAGATCTATAATCCTCACTTTTGTTGATAGGACCAACTGCGGCTTCATATCCTTTGATAAAATAGCGGGCTCCAATGATTTTCTTGTTGCAATGGGAGGCATTGAACTCGTCACCCACCTCACAGCTTCCGTTCCATCTCGCCGGCACCGGTGTTAGGCCTTCATCGCTGAAGCTCTTGCTCTCCGGCCATATTCCTGTATCCACGAGACCCACGATAATATCATCACCGAAATGTGAGAGTGGCCATTGCCCATCACTGGAGCTCAACCCCAGAAATTTCGGGGTTCGAGTGGTGTGGAGTTGATTGAGGGTGTCTCGATATACAGCCAAGCTTCCATCCATATTCTCCATGGCTTGAGCCTCCGTGCTGGTCAGCTTGGCTGCAAAGCCATGCATTACTGTACCATACGCATATAGCATTGCAGCGGGATCCGAATTGGATCCTGAAACCTGATCTATCAATGAAGAGTACCAATGCTGGTGGAGACTGAAATGGTCGGGCTTCATGGAATTATCCATGTAAACTATGTACGACTGTCTTGCAGTCTCGCTATTAATTTTCATCACCTCATCATTAGACTTAGTGAAAAAAGGCTCATCAACCTTTCAAAAGGTGATCGTAAGATCGTGCATCGGTTCCAAAGCATAAAATAAGGCGTTTACCTCATCATTAGACTTAGTGAATGCGTCTGAACTCGGCACCCGCAACGCTACAGCAACAATCAAGAAAATGAATGCATAACCTGCCTTCATATTCGCCATTACCATACCCCGTATGATCGGAAGCCTATAAATACAGTTGGATGATATTGCCAACAAATTAAAGCTTGATCTCTGGTGCTTCATAGACGAGAATTCGTGTAGATTTATAGGGAAGAGCGTGCCTGTGTCTTCGTGAGAAACGTTTAAACAATCTAAATTAAAATAATTGTGAACGGAAATTTTTAACGATCACGACCTGCATGGATATACTGCCGGATCAAAGATAAAATCTGCTGTTGCTTGGAATTGCCCTGCATGGATATACTGCCGGATCAAAGATAAAATCTGCTGTTGCTTAGAATTGCCTGGGACAATAAAACAGTTTAGCAGTTTACTGAAAAAAGCATAGGTAACTAATCACAATAAAAAAATTTAGGGTCTTCTGATCTTTATTAATTTTATACTATTTTATAAAGAAAAAACCATTTCTATTTTTCGTTATCCTAAATTACTCCAAGAAAATTTATTCTATAAATAAACTTTTACAAAGTTAAATCTTTTAAAACAAATATGGTCTTTAAAAAAATTAACCAAAATTTATACTCTTAGAATTATAAAACCTTAAAATTTTCTCTCGTAAATGACATAACAATAGCTAATAACAACCTCATTTGATAATGTAATCATCAAATAACATGATGTAATCATCATGTATCAATAATAGCCATAATTTCATGATGTAATAGTGTAAATAGCATGAATCTTGTATAATGTGTAATATATTTATATATTAATAAGTATTTTATTTTAATTTCTCAACCATTTCATTTCTAAACACCCATGAAACAGAGGCGGATGCATTTTATATCATAGTTGAATTATGAAATTCTCAAAGACAGCTCCATAATTTCTTATATGTAACAATGTATACCATAATGATGATAACATGATTCTCGTATGCCATACTATGTAATATATTTACATATTAATTGACATTTTATCTTAATTTCTCAACCATTTCATTTTTAAACACGCATGAAACAGAGACGGAATGCATTTTATATCATAGTTGAATTATGAAATTCTCAATGCTGAAACACGGTTTATCTCAAACCTAAAATAAATAAAATGCTACCGAAACAATGAACTGTTTCAAAATGTGATAGAGACCATTTATCGTTGACATTTCATGCTAATGGAGGTATGAGACATGAATGTAAATTATCCCAACGCACGCATGTCCCTCTTATGAGATCACGTAAAGTTTTTATTTTTAAATATGGAATAGTTAATTCTGTCATGGTTTTTGGAGAAATTTTGAAGGTACACTCCGAAGTATGTGCTTCGATACCGTCAAAAACATCCATATATTCTTATTAATTTACCCCTTTTTTATCAAATCATCATTATATTAAATTTCAAAGTCATAAGCTTTTCATTCCTTATTCATGAAATGTCAAAATTTCATGATAGGTATTGGTGATTTATACTATGTTTGTATATTCAACTCATGTTATAAGTTTTTAATTTATTATTTTTTAAATGATAAAATTTAAACATAAATTTTTTTTATCAACTTTTAATTTTTAATAAGAAATAAAAGATACATTTTTATATTATTTTTTAAACTTTAAATTTTATAATTTATTATTCTTAATATGACAATTTCATAGCATCAAAGGTAATCGATAATCACATTTTCGGTGTCAAAGATAATTTTTATATTATTTTTTAAACTTGAATTTTTATTCTATTCAAATTAAACATTTACTTTTTAGTGTTAGTGAGGACGTCAACATTGCCATTGACTTTGAATGACATTACTAGGTTATTTTACTTATTTAATTTTAGCTTTTGTTTAATATAAGGTTTTATTTCAATTGGTATGTTTTCATATATATTGCATTAGTGGTAAGGGGCTTCACTTGTTGACCAATATCCTATCACTTTAATTCATATTAAAGGTTTTAAAATTATCAAAAATTGAACAAATATATTGCAGGTATAGGGGGATGAGGGGTTTAAGGTGGGGGTGGGTAGGGTGGTTTATAAGGATTGAGGTATAAAAAGGGGTGGGGAGGAGGTTTTAAGTATTGGGAGTGGTTTCAACAAAAAGAGTTTGGGTCAATATCTCTCGAAATTAAGGGTATTCTTTAATATCCCATGATCCCACATGCTATGTGAGAGGTTCAGTAAGTAAAGTTCCCGTGTTAGTGATTAGTGGGTTATTTTGCTAGTTTAACTTAAGCTTTTATTTTGGAATGCTTATATATATATAACTTTAGTTTTGGCTAGGAAGTCAATATTAATTTTGAATAACATTACTAGATAATTTTATTTGTTTAATTTGAGATTGAATTGAACTTTAAGGTTTAAATAGTTCAAATTAATGCAAAATCATTTTTTTTAATCTGAATTTATTTTTATGAATAGATTTTATTATTATTATTTTTTAAATATTTTTAATATAATTGTTTCAAAGAATGAAAGTAAGTTATCTAATTCAAATTGAAAGAAATATAAGTAATTTAATCATTTTAATTTTATTTCAATTTTAAATGGCTATTTTTTTAGTGTACCTTGTTTTACGTTCTATTTGTATTTATATTGAAAATGTGTTTTTGTTTTCTTTATTCTATTACTTTCTATCATTGAAAACAATTATCATTATTTTATTTAAAAAAAATTATAATATAACTATTTTTTTATGAAAGTAAAACTAATGAGCTAGTTATTAATGTAGACATAAATTGGTAGCTAATAAAAATATTGAATTGTGATATTTTTTTTTGATTGGTGGGGGAACATCAAATTTCAATATTACTCTTAACTTATTACCCTTGAAATGCAAAAATATGTTATAACATTAAAGTTACCATTATTGAAACATAAACTTTTATATTATTACTCTTGAAATTTCACAATGTGGCATAATATTGAAGTCAACCATGTTATTGCTTTCAAATGTCATAATATGACACACTATTGGTGTCATCCTCTTAAATTATCCCTCTTGAAATGTCCAAATGTCATATACCATTAAAGTCACTATATTATCAAACTTTAATCTTGTAGTGTGAATTGCAAGTTTGAATATAAGTGAACATTATGAAATGTCATAATATGTCATTACATACATTTACTATGTTTCAATTTTATATCACCTTTGGGAACATGTACAATCCAATATAACTCTTGAGGAATGTGCAATGTGACATAACCCTTATGAATTTTGCACTGTGACTTAATAGAAGAAGAATGTAGCAACTCAATATAAGTCAACCAAGATTAATGTCACCATGAGACAAGCTTTGAGAAATGTCACAATGCAACATAATCATTGAGGAACAACATAGTTCCACATAAGTGAGTTAAGATGGTCATCACAATGCAACATAAACATTGAGGAAGATTGCAATCTAACATAATGCTTGAGGAATGTCACAATGTGACATAACTACTAATGAACATTATAGTTGACATAACCATCGAGGGACATAATTATTCGGCATAAGTAAACCAAGATGAATATCAAATAACAACATAACCATTGAGGAATGTCACATTAAAATATAATCATTAAGGAATGTCACAATTCAATATAAACCTTGATTAACACCGTAGCATGATACAATAATTGGTGAACATAGAAATTTGATCACATTATTCAATCAATATGGATGCCACAATGGCACATAACTATATTCTAAGAAACCTCTGAGCACCACAATGTGACATAATATTGTGTTAAAAGTACAACATCACGAGTCATTCACCAAGCCAATCTTGTGTAGCTAGGGTTGGGCCTTATGTGTTTGGGTAGGGAGACTGAGTTGGACTCAAGAACTTGGAGTAGAATTCTTGGGTTGGACTCAAGAATGATTAAGCATTTAGGGTAAAAGGTTATTTCTCATGTGTTGAGGTGAATTATTTGATATATTTAAAGTGATGATGTTTTAAAGTCTTGTTGAAAAAGGATATAGACGTGTGTGTCAAGTCAGATTCTCATGTCTTGATCTGGAACTCTAGTTATAGAGGTACACATGAGGTGTACCTCCAATTATTTAGATAAATGCTTTGCATGTTGAAGCATAAATGTTGTGTGATGTATTACTAACCGCGTGGCCCCCGATTGATATTATGTCTCCTTTAGAGACTGACCACCTCTAGAGTGAATTAATTTTGCACGTGATCATTTGGTTCGAGAGTAATATAAGATGATCACAACATCCGATAAATCTTCTCAGTATAATCTGATATGATAGATAAATTAAACTTAACACATATTGACCATGCAGTAAATATAATATATAAAGATAAATGCATAGATAACAAAGAGGATATGAATTGCTCATGTTTTAGCTTATTAAAGTGAACTCGATTTGTTAAGCATCAGTTAAATATACATTGTATGCCTCAGTTAAAGAATCAATGTATGGATGAATTAAATAAAAGAAAAATCACACTAGTTGCTTCATTAAAATCAATCATCATGATTTCAGTTAAGAATAGTTAACTAAAGTGTTGATAAAATGGAATTAGTTAAATAAATTGTTTTGAATGACAACAATTTAGTTAAACTAAAATATGACACTTAAGTTATGACACTTGAGTTACAACTAAATTACATTATGACACTTAAGTTAGCATGTTAACTAAGTGATCCTACATCCAATTAGGAGGTGAGTTCACTTTGAATATAGTTGAGCAGTATTTAATGTCAAAGAAGAAAGGCATCTACATTGATTATGCAGGTTTTGAGAAATTTAGGTGCACAAAAAATTATCCAAGAAGGAAATTCACTATAGTTTGCATGGGAGGGTAATTTCCTATGCAATGATTTGCTAGTTATTGCATGGCATTATTTTTGGAAATTTATTAATGTGTTAGACACATTGCAAAGTTTATTTGGTGGATCTCTATTCTCTATCGCTCAATATTCTCTTATCTTGCACCTGGGGTACCGAAAGCAATCTACTACTGTAAAAGACATTCTTTACTATCTATTATAATTATACGCTGAATATTTGCTCATGTTTTGAGGGTTTTCCTTAGAGTATATCATGTCTTATGGTTGAATGTTTTATGTGATTAAGTGTTCTATTGATTCATGTATTTAGTAAATCTGTACTTAAATAATTAAAGGTCAAAGATCAACATATTTGCAAAAAAAGTCAACATGGTATGAGATATCAAGGTGTGAAGGAGATAAGTATTGTCAAGAAAACTTTAGCATACATACACCCTGAGGATTTGAGCATAGTACATAAAGAAAATGAAATCGATCTCAGTTCAACCAGAAGACTGTCTTGAGGCCACTTCAAATTTCAACACTTAGAAGGCCAGGGTTTTGAACATCTTGGAGGAACATGGCTTGGATGGCTATGTATCGATTGTGGTGGAGGAGACAACATGTTATGCAGGGCACATCAAATTCAAAAAGAAACAAAATAAATCCAAAAATATCATCTATGATTTGGTGAAGGACAACTTGATGCCCATGATCACAACATTGAACGCCGCAAAGGAATGTTTTTCAAAAAACTCTACGAGAATAAGGATCTGAGTCATAAGAGGGAATTGAAGAAAAAAAAGAGAATCTAAGAGATTGTGGCATGATTGCCTCCAAGAGAAAGGGAAAATCCAAAGCAATCATATCTCCATCAAAGAAGAATACATTTCTCTTATGACGAGGATGAAGAGAGGATTGATGAGTTGAGGTACATAACAATCTCTCCATGCAATAATTTGCTAGAGTCTACATGAGGCTTCCTTCACCCATGCAAAGATTCTCCAACTCTTGCACGGATCCAAAATTTGTAAGGTAAGATGCAACAAGATTATATTAAGGAAGAAGATAATAGTTCTTCATCTTCTTCCTTAACAGCATCTTGCTACATGAAGAAGAAGATGAAGAACTAGTATTTCTACAAGGAGACAAAGATCAAGAGGGAGCACACACAAAACAATAAAAGACAAGTATTTGTATTTTGATTATCAAAATCTCTTATAAATCAAATCTAAATGGTTTTGATTATGTTCCATTGCAATTAAATAGAGATCTGTATTCCTAAAATTAGGTAGTATGTGATAGTATAACATGTTGAACATATGTTATATTCTTTCTTTGATTGGAAAACAGTAAAACTCATGAAGTACATGTTATGATTAAATAAAAAAAAGAATATAGAGTTGCATAATATTCCATGAGATATGGATGGTGGTTGTGATGTTTACATAAATTGTGTGAGTTATTTATCATTATAGTGGAATGACTAGATTACTCAAGGTTGTTAATCACTTGACTAAATTTTCCTTGTAGGGAAAGTCCATATGCTATGAACTACAAGTAGAGAATGATATGTATTGAATATGGATTCAGTCTGATGACAAATCCCAAAAGAGAAGAGGAAAATGATAGAGAAATCTAGGAAAAAAGACACCTTTGTTGGTTATAGAAAATCATACAAAGCCTTCAGAATATATGTACCAAGTGAGAGGCACATTGAAGTCAACAAGGATGTAATATTCCATGAAGCGGATGCATTGAAGCAATAAAAAGAGCTTCAGTATGATACATAAATGGAGGAGCATGAGACTCCCATTTTTAGGTTTAGAGGGAGAATCCATAAGTGTTCTCAAATTCGCTTGCTCCCGAATGACTAGTAGAACTGGTTAATGAACCTCCTACAAAGAGGATATCTACATGGTTCTCATTACAATATTCAAGAATCTTGACATGAGTCTTGGGTTTGGAGGCATGGTAGAAACTATATGATATTCTCCCTAGTCAAGGAAAATGCATAGTAGAGATCCCGAAGAGATTGACGATGGTGGGATATAAGTCCATGGCCACACATATGATGATGAATTTGAATCTTATTCTTCTTCATATTTGGAGGATCTCACAGATAGTTAAGTTGAGCCTAGATGTACCTATTTAGTGTTTGTTATGGAGCTTGATCTTCCTGATTTAAAGATGTTATTGTTTCATCTATGTTTGGATCCCAGCACTTGATGGGGGGCATGGGGGGGATTCCCCCCCTACAGTAGTTGTCAGGGGGTCTAGGGGGGAAACATTTAGGAAAGTGCCCCCATAGAAAACATTTAGTAAAAATTCCTTTTAAAATGTGGTAATTTCAGAGTCATGACTTGGTCAATAATGGGTGATTTATGGGCCCATGGGTTTGGGCATCATGTGGTGTTTTTCCATAGTATTCCATTTATAAAAGGAATTCATTGTAATACAATTGTGTATTGTATTATAACATTGTGAAAAAAGATCTATGTGATTGTGTGAGAGAGATTGTGAGAGAGTGAAGATTTAGTGCAATGGGTGTGCTACAGGTTGTATCCCTTCATTTTGCTAGATGGTATAATAATAAACGGATTGGAAAATTTTGTGTGGAAGAAGCCCATATTGGGTGAACCATGTTATATTGGCGTCTCTCTTGTAATGTGTTAATGTTTTTTATATTTGCATCTTGTTTATTGTTATTTCTCTATGATCCTATTTTCTAACCATTAGTGCTAGGCTCATTATATGCTTTGTAGTCAGTACATAGACATGTACAACAAACCATGTGTTAAGGTACTTGCATGGTATTATTAGAAATAGTACAAATCCAAGTACATATCCACAAATGAGCAAATTTTTGATATACTTACTAAGCCTCTGTCCAAAGTAAAGTTGAGTGCTTCTAGGACAAACTTGGTGTAGTACATACTAACTCCTCTAGTTGAGAGGGAGTTTTGATGTTTCTCCATAGGAAACAATGGATAGATAAAATACCCACCATTTAGTCATATGGGACATGATTTAGAAATTCTCACCACTAGTAATACATGCAGTGGTACATGACTCAAACACCGATTAGCCATATAGTAGTGTATGGATTATATTAGCTATGTAGTGGTACATGGATTAGTTAAGATATGCAACAGATAATCCACTCATTTGAACATAGATCATATTAGTGATGCAGGAATACATGAAACAGAATTAGTCAAGGTACATGACTCAACCAGGGGTTGTAGTACAAGCAACCAAGGGTTGTTGTAGCTCATGCAAAGTGAACACATCCATGAGAAATGTTATAGTCAATGCTATTGGAAAGTATTTGAAAAGTATCAATAGAACTTATTTACTAGTTAAATGTCTCAAAGATTATCAGATACTCGAGTGAGCTACAGTCAGGGCTGTCAAGGAACAATCAACCTCTTAGGTAGGTTAGATAGGCATATAGTTGGTTAGTGGGGTTTTTAGTGCATGGGAAGGAGTCCCATGTATCCAAACTAAATAAATACGTGTATGGGCCTAAGCATGCCTCTAGGTATTGATATTCAAGAGTTTAAAACTATCTTCAAAGAATAGGTGTCTCTAAGAGTGAAGTTGATCCAAACCTGTACTTCAAGATTGTGAAGAACCAATCGTTGATATTGGTTCTCTATTTTATGTTTTGTTCTTTATTGGAAAGGAACACTAGATGGTTTAGTGAAAAAGGTGTCTCACTTTTGAGTTCAAAGAATTGAGTCTTATGAACTAATTTCCTGAAGTTTGGAAAAGGAAAGATGATATTTGTTTTTTCTACGAGAGAACCTAATTGATGTGTTGCAAAGGTTGGGTATGATGGATTCCAAAATACATGAATTCTTTGATAGTTTCTAGTTTGAATAAACTACTATGATTCATATTCTTGATTGGATCTTGTAGATTCTACCAAATATAGGTAACTCATTAGTACCATAATGTACTTGATACATAATAGATCTGTTATATGATATGTTGTAAGTCATATCATGTTTGAGATTAGAAATTAAGCATGTGCTTAGGTACGTTCGAGGTACTATTGCTTATGGACTCATATATTCCTCTAGTGGTGAGGAAACATTACTTGTTTATTCCCACTCCATTTAAGATGTTAGTATATTGGCTAGTACTACAAAAGAAAAGTGTATTACAACTAGTACTACACAATCAAAGTGTATTTCGGTCAGCAAAGTGTATTTCATCTAGTACTACAGAAAAAAATTATGGTGCAGCTAATACTACATGTCGAGATGGAGTGTGTCTTGAGAACCTACTTGTTGGTTTAAAATATTAAGTCTACATTCATTCGTTGTGAAAATCAAAAGATGCATCAAACTTTCCAAAAACTTTGTGTTTCATGATAAGTTGAAACACATTGAGATGAAGTGCCACTTCATCAAAGACATGGTATGAAAAGGTAAAATGAAACTGTACACTGCTACTGATGAGAAGATTGCAGAGGTGTTAACAAAATCCTTTGTCAATGATGAAGTATAGGTACTTCTGAGATAATATTGGCATGGTAGAGAATTTATCCCTTGCTGAAAGGGAGTGTTAAAAGTAAAACATCATGAGTTATTATCCAATCCAATAATGTGTAACTAGGATTGGACCTCATGTGTTGAGGTAGGGAGCTTGAGTTGGACTCAGGAACTTGGAGTAGAATTCTTTGGTTGGACTCAAGAATGACCAAGCCTTTAGTGTAAAGGGATATTCCTTATGTGTTGAGGTGAATGCTTTTATATGCCAAATTGACTATGTTTTAATGTATTGTTGTATAAGGCTAAAGACTTGTGTGTTAAGTCATATTCTCATGTGTTGAGGTGGACCTCCAGTTATAGAGTTACACATGAGGTGGACCTCCAGTTATATATGTAAATCCCTTGCATATTTAAGCATTAATGTTGTGTGATGTATTACTAACCATCATCACCAATTGCTATTGATTCTCCTTTAGAGATTGGCTACCTCTAGAGTGAATTACTTTAGCACATGACCATTTGGTTTGAGAGTAATATAAGATGATCACAACATCAAGTAAATATTCTTAACATAATATGAAATTATAGATAAATTAAAGTTAACACATATTGACCATGCAATAAAGATAAGATATAAATATAAATGCATATAGAACAAAGAGAATTCAAATTGCTCATACTTCAATTGATTAAAGTGAACTCGAATTGTTAAGATTCAACTAAAGCTACAATGTATTCCTTAGTTAAATATTATCAACCTTGAATTAAAGTAACATTGTATCACTCAGTTAAAACTTTAGTTAAATCATCAATGTATGCATCAATTATTAAAAGGAAACTAACATTGGTCACTTTAGTAAAATCAATTAGCATGATTTCAATTAAGAATAGTTAACTAAAGTGTTAATCAAAAGGAATTAGTTATATAAAGTTTTTTGCATGATTACACTTTAGTTAAAATAAAATACAACACTTAAGTTAAAAGCCAACACTTAATTTACGAAACTTTAGTTACAATTATTGCATGGCGACACTTAAGTTAGAATGTTAACTAATTGATCCTACATCCAATTAGGAAGCGAGTTCACTCTAAATACAGTTGATTCACATTATTTAATTCCAAATAAGAAATGAATACCGCATTGATTATGTAGGATTGAAGAAACTGAGGTGCACAAAAAATTATCCAAGAAGGAATTTTGGATATAGTTTGCATGAGCGGTTAATTCCCCATGCAGTGATTCACCACTTCTTGCATTGAACTAGTCTTGGAAATTTATTAATGTGTTGGAAACATTGCAAAGTTCATCCAATGGATCTCTATTCTATATTGTCTTATCTTGCACCATAGGTGCCAAAAGCAATCAGCTCTTGTAAAAGACATTCTCATCTATCTATCATAATTATACTCTAGAGATTTGTTGGGGTTTTTACCCTCATTATTTTGAGGGTTTTCCCCAAGGTATATCTTGTGTTATGGTTGAATGTTTTATGTAATTGAATGATCTATTGATTCAAGTATTCAACATCTCTGCACTTAAATAATTAAATATCAAAGCTCAACATAATCACACAATAATTCAACATATTGAATTTAACGTCTTAAGGGACAATGTGATATAATATTGCAATCACCCATAATGTCGCAATATAATTTTGTTTTGAACTTAGTTTCTTATTTTCATAATGTGATATAATCTTGAATTTAAGCCCTTGATAATGCAATGTGACATAATTAGGAATTTATCCTCCTAACCAAATTTAACTATGTTCAACTAAAGTCTTGAATATGTTAAACCATAGGAAACATCGTTAGCCATAGTCAAACAAGGTCAACCATGATAAAACATAACTAACCATGGAAACCAAATACAACCACAGTAAACCATACTCAAACATGATCAACCATATCCAAACAGGGTTAATCATAATTGAATAGAGTCAACCTTTTTCAATCACAAAAATCATGTTAACAATAGTGAAGCTTGATCTACCATAGTCATTCATGGTCAACTATTGTAAACCGTTATTATCAACTAAAATCAACCTGACATAGTCACTTATCGTCCACCATAATAAACCTTATTCAATCAATGTAAACCAATGTAACCTAATGTTAACCATAATCATACATAATTAACCATAGTCATGCATGCTCAACCAAAGAAAACCATAAACCATAATCAACCATGGTCAAACATAGTCAACCATGGCCAAACATAGTCAACCATAGTAATTCATGGCCAAACATAGTTAACCATAGTCCAACATAGATAATCATATCAACAATAGTCACCCATAAATAAACATGGTCAACTATAGTTCACCATGGTCACCCTTGGTCAACCATAGTTAATTTAAACAAGGTTAGACATAGGAAACTGTGACCAACCATGGCCAACCAAAGCAAACAATGATGAAATAAAGTCAACCATGATCCACTAAAGGTAACCATTGCTAATCATGGTTACTAATAGCCAACCATAGTTATACATATTCATTCATAGTCAAATAATTCCATCCATGATTAAACATGGCCAATGACACTAAACAATAGGAAAACATGTTTAAACTTGGTCAAATATAGTTAATCATGGTTAAAAAAAGTCAACCATGACCAAATGTGGTCAACCATAATTAACCTTATTCAAACATGGTTTACCAAAAGTAAGAATTAGTCAAATATTATCATATATTGTCCACCATTGTCATACATGGTCAACCATAGCTTAACATTGTTAACCATGTCAACCAAACTCCACCACAATCAAACTTAGTCAAGTATTGTCAATCATAGTTAACCATAGTCAATGAATGTAAACCATAGTTAACTATGGTCAATCTTGTTTAAACCTATTTAACCATGGTCAACTGTGGATAACAATAATTAACTTTGGTCAAACATAATCAATCATGGTTTATCATAGTTAAATATTCAATAATAGTCTAACAAGGTAAACCATCATTAACCCTTGTTAAAAAAAAGTGAACCAACATAAAAAATAGTTAACCATAGTCCACCAAAGTAAACCATGGTTAGTCATGTTCAATTAAGGTTAACCATAGTCATCCATTATCAACAACATTGAACCATATTCAATAATGGTCAATTAAATACAAGCATATTAAACCATGGTCAACCATGGCATGAGTAAATTTGAACCCAAAATCCAACTGTATATTTGTGTGAATTTAGACAACACTATGACTAACATTCGAAAAAGTAGTTTCTTTAAACACCATAAAAATTCATTGGATATCCACCAGATACATTAATCCATCGTAAATACGATAACCACTTGTCGCATAATTGACACATAAGGACCACAAACTCATGACAAAAATCTGACGATCTATTGTCAAATTTCTGACCCATTCATGGTCGATTAACCGATACATTATTCCTCTTAGGTTATAGATTAACTAAAATGTAAGGACCATTGATCCATGACAAAATTTGATGATCTTTCATTGAATTTCCGACCCATACTTCATCGATTAACTGACAACTTATTTCTCCCAGGTTGTTGAATAACCAAGATGCCATGGGTAAAAAATTTAATGACATATCTAAAATCCTTTGTCGTTAGAGGTATAACATCCTCATCAAATTATTATTGGTTGTCCTTCAAATATCTGACAAAACCCTAGACAAATATATGATTCCTTTACAGTCGGTTGTATTTCAACCTCATCAGATATAGTCTCTATGCTTGTCGAAAATGTGATGGTATTGAGTAATTTAAAAAAAAATCCCATCTTGAAATGTGAGAAAATAGAATTGATTTCATTATTTCAACTAGAACTAGCTCATATGGTTAGGTTGGATAAATTTTATCCTCCCCACTTGGGTTAAAATGTCACTTGTGCCATGTTTCATTATTCCTTAGGCAATTCTAGCCAATTTTATGAGCCATGAGAAATATCGTACTCTTTCTTATCAAAATTCGAGGGGAAGGATTCTATTAATGGTATGTTGAATAGATATGTTATGTATACCTATATATGCTAATAACAATGTCATCAAAGTGGTGGACTGATAATGAAGAGAGTATTCCTAGGAAATTTTATGCACTTTAACATTTTCTCCAATATTCTTTTAAACTACAAATCCTTCTAAAATATACATAATTATTAGTAAAAGAGAGTCCATTGAATTCTTATGATAATTATATTACCTATTAACTATAATATTATGCATGAACATCCCAACCCCATTATCCCTGCTAGTATTACTTTTAAACATTGAACCAATTGTACAGAGTAGGCCATTTGTCAATTGGAAAAAAAGGTTTCCGCTCAAATTTCATCATTCCTTAACTCAAAAAATATCTACAAGTCTATGATATCTAGATTCATTTGCATGCAATGTTAGCATGGTATACTCTATAGAAGTAGTCCAGATTAATCACTTAGCCAACATGTATATTTATTTAAGATTAACAAGCGATTCAAAGTAGTAAGAAGCAACTACTTAGATATTGGTCCTTCTTCTTCATGCCAACATTACTAAGAAAATTTTCTCTAACAACTTTGGCATATATTCAAATATCTTAGATAGACCATAATAATGGAATATTGACACACATAGTCCTTGGCTTTCTTAGGGAGTCAAACTTAAGCTGAGTGGGGAGGCATATTAGACTTAACCTTTATGGGTAGGGATGAACTCATGTGTCTCATGGAGACTATGGATGGTTTAAAATCCACGGGGAAGTGGTTTGTGGCATCATGAGAAAGTGATCAAGAGGAAATACCATATATTGTATAGGGTAGTTTTTAGTGGTGATAAATGGATCTATTGTCTTCCCAGTCATAGTGGCTAGTAATCCCTAAGCAATAGAACATCACTAATGCAAAGACCTTGAGCATGGTGAGATGATTTGTTTGGAGAACTTAGAGGTTGATGTGATGTCATGATTGATAGATTTTGGAGACATTCCTTTCTTGGGAACATGATGTGATGATGTACTTGGATGTTCGATTCTTTGATATGAATGAAAAAACAACCAACTTTGGTTGGACTTGACTTATTATAGCTAGGGGGATATTATTGGGTTGAAATTTCCTTCTTGTTGTTTTGAAGGACAAATATTTTGGTTAGTGGACATAGGAGTGGTTGTTTAATGGCCAAACCCTACTGTGCTTGAGATGAACACTTGCACATGTGAAGTATTTGACATGTTGAAACCTAGTTTATATTGTGATCTTAAGGATATGATATCGCTTACGATAGGTACTGAAGATACTTCATTGATGGTAGGTATAAATACCTCATTGGGATCCTCTTTTTTTGGAGAATAAATTAACATTCTATACTGAACAGGGCCAACCATGTGAAGGTAGAAGCTTTTATGGCCTCTCCACCCCCCTCACATCACTCTCAATTTCCCATACCCAATGCATATACTTGAAAAAAATATTAAATTTATATGAAAACACATTAGAGGAAATTTCAACTCAAAATGGGCCTCCTAAAATGAACTAGTAAAATAATAGTTAAAATAATAAAATAATATTTATTAATTTTGGAGGAAGAAAAGAAAAAAACTACTTTTTTTGTATTTTTGACATATCTCCGTGTGTTTTTACTCAAATTTCGATCAGGAGAGCTCGTTGGATGCAGAATTAAATTCTGCATCCAACGAGTACCCACTTGGCATACTTTTGACGGACCCTGCTACCCCAAAAACAAGGAATACCTGAAAAAAATGGAACGATGACATCATCATTCCATTTTTCCAGGTATTTCTTGTGTTTGGGGTAGTGGGGTCCATAAAAAATATGCCGAGTGGGTACTCGTTGGATGCGAAATTTAATTCCACATCCAACGAGCTCTCTCGATCGAAATTTGAGTAAAAACACAGGGAGATATGTCAAAAATACACAAAAAGTAGTTTTTTTATGATACCTATCCCCAAATTTATATTAAAAAAGTGTTTAAGACCTATACGGTATTTCAAATTTAAAGCAATTTCATTGGCTAACACATGATGACATGGAATTTGAATAAAAGTTAAAAGGCCCATTTTGAGTTGAAATTTCCTCTAATTGTGTATTTAACTTATTATAAAAAAAAGTATACATAGTGTTTATTCAGACACTTTTTTCAAGGTTTCTTTGTTTTGAAAAAATCAACAAGCAACTCATCTTCTGCAACTTGTCGTTCATTTCTTGTGGCATCTACATCTTGTTGTATTGCCCCCTTAGTAAAGTACTCTTGAGGTGGATGATGCTGCACCGAACCAAGATTTGCTGCAATAATGTAAAAATGTTACATTGATATCTATTGTTATTATAATGACAAGTATTTCATTAAAAAAATATTAGAGAAGTGTTTTTTACATGATGTGGCCACACCATGTACTTCATGTTCTTGTCTAGGATCATCTTGTATAGTAGGACCCTCAACATTCTCTCTAGTTGAAAAATGAGAAAGTACAATTATTATTCACCATTTGCAAAGAAATATTTTAAATTGTAGCATATGATTTCATTCATTACCAGGATTCGAAGCATGACCTTCTGTAGGTTTTTGTCCATCCTCGGCATTACGTTGATCATTGATCTCCTACTCAAAACAAAGTCAATATTTTATTGCAAATATTTATAATGAATAGATTATACAAGTAATTGACCTTAAATAAACTTCATTGATTTTATTTATCTACACACAATCTAGATCACTAGAAGACTATGTTTTCCTAGACAATATTTTTTGGCTTTCAAAAACAACTCTAAAGTCGTGCTGGAAGACAAGCACCAAGTATTCCTCTATGGGCACTTCATTGAATCAATTGGCCTGAATATTTGCATAATGTCATGAATTTACCTTTTATAGTTCAATAAAATGAAAATAATTTGCAATTTCTTATTTCGATGCAATATTGGTTTTTTTATACTTACAATTCGTGCCGCCAAATTTCAATAACCAGTAGGCCTAAGCTTGTGCTATCCAATTTCTTCTTGTCTTTCCTTTGTGGCCATTAATGTGTCTGACAGCCTATGAAAATGTTTAAATATGTTAGATGTTTCAAATTTGATTTAAAATTAATAATAATAAGGTTTATAGTTACATTTTTGAAAGTATTGCATACCTTCCTATGCCTGGTGGTAGCTTTCTTATTTTCTCAAATCCCTCTCCTTTCCATATTAGACTAGGGATTTCCACTCTCTTCTTGAAATCATTGGAGGACACTCAAACCTAGGGTTCCTTTCTATATGAACCCTAAATTGGTCCCTAACAATCTTCATATGTTGGCCAAACTTCTTTAGGACCTCCACTTGATTGAAGGTATTACTGGGGAACAAGCCAACTAAGTGATTAATGAGCTCATATTTTAAATTTTTAGTTTTTTTATCTCACCTTTTGTGGACGGTGGGCCAAAATATCTTCAATGACAGATCATTTAGATATTTATAAAAAACATTATTTCCTGCAAGACGATCATGTTGAAAAATAATGTTTTTTGAGTATATTACAATCAAATTATAAACAATAACTTAAACAATGTATAAATACCTGGTATCTTCTCTATCTCTATGGGAAAAATAATTTCGTCCACCAAAAATGTTGTCTATAGTGTATACGTGCTAGTGGCATGGGAAGATCCAAGAAATGTTTCTTGAGAGTTATTGTTACTAATCTCTGCATCAACCCCTTATTCTTTATGATTTGGCATGCACCATCCACTAGGTGGTGCACTCACATCTGGCCTAGGGGGTGTCACATAATGTGTTACCAAAATTTCACTCAACAACAATGGCATATGAGATGCAGGTGGAATCATATTCTCATTTGATGAACCTCCACGAACATCACTAATACCTATACTGCCCTCACCACTAGTGTGTGGGAAAAAAAAATCCTGTAAATACAAAGAATATGTTAGGTCGCGATCATGTACAAGTACAAATTAAAAAATCATAAATTAATTTATCTTCTAATTCAATATCCTGCAACTTACTTTCAAGGTCTTAGATATCTTCACCAAAATATCAACCTTTTCTCTAATCTTGTTTGTTTGTGGTTGAATGAATTGCAGATAAAGGATATCCTCATTAATTGTTTTTAACTTCTTCTCTACCAATTTAATTGGGACTATCAAAGATCTAATGTCGGCATCATGCATGATCTAATCCACATCAATATCTATTGATTTGTATGATTCTAGATCAAACACTGAATCAGTATCCCACAACAAAAATATATAAAACATTATCAAAATGAAAGCAATATACTAAGGAAAACAACATAATAAAAAACCATATTTCTCATGTTCGATTTTAAAAATTACAATTAGGTATACCTGCTGCCTCAAGGATGGTGTCATTTTATCTACAACTGGGGCCTTTCTTAGATCATCACCCTGCAACAGAAATATAAAAAACATTATCGTAATGAAACCAATATACACAAGAAAAATAAATAACAAAAAAACATATTGCTCATATTATATTTGTGCAATTAGAAAGAGGTATACATGCTTCCTAGAGGAGCGTGTACTGATCTAATCAATGGTTGGGGACTTTCCTCAATCACTTCCCCACAACAAATAATTGTACAAAACATTATCAAAATGAAACTAGTGTACTCACGAAAAAACCTAATAGAAAAAGAAAATTCCTCATATAATTATATATGTTCAATTACAATGAGGTTTACCTGCTTCCTGGAGGATGGTGTACTCATCTGATCAACCATTGGGGAGATTTCTCAATCACTATTGTGTGATGAAAAATACAAATTCATTATTGAAATGAAAGCAATATACTCATGAAAATAAATAATAACAAAACATATTGCCCATGTTATAGTAGTAAAATTACAATGAGGTATACCAACTTCCTCGAGGTAGGAGTCATGTCTGATCTACTGGTAGGGATATTCCTCAATAATCACCCTACAAAATAAATATAGATAAAATTATCTAAATGAAATGAATATTGAAAAAAATAACAAATAAACATTTTTTGCATATTATATTTAAATAATTACAGTGATGTATACATGTTTCCTCGAGGATGGTGTACTCCTATGATTAGTTGTTGGGGAGATGCCCCAATCACTACTTTGTGAAATAAATATAGAAACTTTTAATGAAATTAGAACAATAGACTAACAAAAAATACTTAAGATATTAGATTCATTAATTAAAGGTTGGGTAAATTGTTAGATGTACCACTCCCATAGTAACTGCATTTGTATCTATTCGATTCAAATTGTAATTAATAAGAAACTCTTCCCATGCAACTATTTATTTAATGACACATACAAAAATAGGGTTTCCTTCACTCCTCTCAAATATTAAATTGGGTTGCTTAATTGTAGATCATGTTTGTGTACTATTTATAAAACCTACAATATTCCCTATAGTTTTTGGCCTTCCATTAATGTACATCGTCGCTCCTTTATTTTGATCCTTGTCTTTCAGCCGTAAATAATTTGTAGACAATACATATATGCGCATACTTCATGTATAGTGGACTATTCACATCCAATATTTGTAGTTGTAATAGGGTCCAACATACTCCATCAATTTCGTACATCTATCGTAATCGACCTTTATTCCATCCATGCAAAATAGCCCCAAACCATGCAATTACGATGGTGCAATTATATTTATCCTCTCACTCACATAGAAATTTGTGTTTACTTGAGGAATATCCTTGGGTACAAATTTTTTCACTAGATATTTGTACATCAAGGGAACTTCGATGTCGCCTATGGTCTCATCATCATAAGAACATGACCCCCTTCAGCGGAAAAAAAATTGATGCGTTTATGGAATCTTCTTCTGATCTTTTGAAATCTACTTGATATACCTATTGTAGACCTTTTGGATGTATCAATTTCCTCTAGTATTCCTAAAACCCCCTCACCCGAGGAAGACAGATCTGATAAATACATGTTTGGTTCTACCTACACCATGAGAAAATTGTTATAACATTATAATATCCCAATGTCAAAAAATAATTAACCCATTTCCCTTCTTATCCCAATTTTATAATATTTGTACTAATTTCAGTCTAATATCCTTTGAATACAAGTCAAATTGAATCTTTCCAAGCTCCAAAACTAGTGTTTCTGAACTTAGCTAACATCATTCCCATATTGATCATTTAGCTAAGCTCGAAACATTTGTGAAACAATAATTCCAAGACATTTTCAAGGCCACTATCAAATCTTAAAGAACCAAGCGTGAATCAATGTAACTTAACATGCATTATATGCTTTCATATTCACACAAATAAAAATATCCAGTTTGAATCCTATGTTTAAATCCACGGATGTTTCTTTTAATCTTTATTAACTTTGCTTCCATTCCAAGATTAAAGTAACTTGGAATTCAAAGACGTAGCATAATTAATTTGCTTCACCTCCTTTCTTCACAAGGAAATGAACAATCTCCTCTTTCATATGAACATATAATTCATGTAGACATATCGTTGTCATTATCAATCAGGTCATCATTGAAATTGGATGTTTATTGTCTTCGACATTTGATATTTATCACCTCCTATGTTCTACCCAATCATAATGTACATGATTTTGGTCATACTATTCATCTAGATCCTTGCAAGTGATCCAACTCTTAAAACCAACCTTTCGAATATTATGTTTAAACTCACTATTTTTGTCATAATCTCTTCTAGGATCAAGAGATCAAAGTTTTAAGTTACCCCTAAAATTGTTAGTGGTGTTAAAGTAAGTGATCATAACATGTAATCACACCAACATAATAAATTGTAATGACTTGTACAAATTATACAAGAAAAATATTAGTTACTCACCTATAGTGTGGGACCCTTCCTAACTGTATACTTAGAATAGTTCTTTCATAATTGGTCATGTCTCTTAGAGACACGGTCACATAAAAGGAGAAAGATGACCATTAGAGGGTAGTACAAACCACATAGAGAGAGATGATAGGTTGTAGTAGGGATAGGTTCATTCACAAACAAGTCACAATGAAAGCCCAAAAAATATAGACAAAAGTTTAATCTTAGATTTCTCTAACAACAGGTCATTTGGGATTACAGTATGCACTACAATCTATAGTAGAGATGTCACGTTGGAGAATTTCAAACCTTACAAGCAGTAGAACAAATCACTACCAATGTAGATCACATTATATCAAGTTTCAAATAAAAAATATGAAACCCCACGAACAATGGATTGAATCGCAATGACAACAAATCACAATAAATCGGATCTCAAATAGAAGGACAAACTCAACCACTAGCAGATCATGCTACAAACATATCGAGTCACCCTAAAGAAAGTGGATCTCTCAACAGTAGGAACATAAAAGATACAAATCTCTCAACAGTAGGAACAAACAAGCATCAGATATCTCCCTTGTGAAACCCCCATGCTACCCTCACACCATCTTCCCCTAACTCATATTAACCCCCCCCTTCCCCCAAATCATACTAACCCACCCCCCTCCTCCTCTCCCTACGTCTAAAACCCTCTCCTCCTCTTCTATCTCTCANATTACCTCACCCTCTCTCCCTAACCCAAACAACCACACTCCACACCTATACCCATGTTTCTCTCTAATCACTCTACGTTCCTCCCCAAACCCCTAACACTGCCTCTCTCTCCCCTCTAACTCTTACTAACTCTCTCTCTCACTTCCCAACTCATCCAACTACACCCAAACCCCACCCATATCTATTCCCCAACCCCCTAACACACCACCACCCTATTGGCTCTCTCTCTCACACACACACACAAACACACTTACACACACACACACACATATCTATGTCTTCCCCTACCACTAACACCCTTATGTCTCCCTCGAAACCCCTAACCCTTTCCGTCTACCTCTAACCCTTTAACACTCCCCTATCATCATATCCCTAATCCTTTATCACCCCCATACTTTTTAATGTCATCATCACAAAACCAAACAATATAGTTGTAATGTTAAATATCACGTGCATGCTTTAGTGAACAAAAATGTGTGCATGTTTTGGTGAACAAAAACATGTGTGGGTTACATGACTATATATGATCCTAACCCAAAAACGGCCTATTACATCCTCTCTACAACATGTAAATACCCCCACATTAATATACCCCCCTTCTAGAACACCTAAATACCATGGGGGGTTCACCTTGTTGAGAAACATCTTATCACGTTCATTCATAAAGGGGTTTTTTTAATTGTGAAAAATAAGGTTAATATATTGTAGGTATTGGGGGGCAGGGAGTAAGGTATGGGGGGTTTATATGTATTCGAGGTTGGGTATAAAAATGGGTTTCTAGTAAAATAAGGAATATCTTTTAAAAATAAGGGGTTTTTTAATTGGAAATATGTATTTGGAAGGGGGGCTCAACACAATGATTTTTCTAAGTAATTATCAATATCTAGTGAAATTAGGGGTATTCTTTAATATATTATGAACTAATGTGCTATGACATGGTTTCACTAAGTGAATAGTCCATGCTAAATACCCCCACATTAATCTACCTCCCCTATCCCCCTGCCAAACCCCTAACACCCCCCTTCCTCTATCTCCCTCTCACACACATACACATGCACACCCCAATACCTCCCCCTACCACTAATAGCCCCCCTCCTCTCTCTCTCTCTATCTATCTCTCTCTCTCACACACACACCCACACACATCCCTATGTCTCCCCCTACCACTAATAGCCCCCCTCCTCTCTCTCTCTCTCGCACACACACACAAACATAGACCCACAAATAGACACCCACACACATGCACAGGTCATCCCCTACCACTAACACCCCATCTCTTCCCCCTAACTCTTACTAACCCAAGCCACACCAATATCTATCAAATCACCAATCACTCTCAGAATATTTGTATTATGGTCCATATCAGCCACTGCAATCATAAATACAATGAAAATATCGTTATAAAAATACACATGGTATAATGACATCTCTAAGTAATGAAAAATGTAAAACTAGTGTACAACAAATAACAAATTGAACTATTTATAATTGATAATTTAAAATTGAACAAATTTTACACTAAAGAATAAATATTTAACATTTTTTCATCTTAAATGTATGTCACATCTGTGTATTAATTTTAATTTCTAAATGCATACATTAAATGTCCTATGTGTATATGTTTATTGGGAAGCTTCTCTATATCTTATTTTAAGGCTTGGATTATGAAGTTTCATCGAAATTGTGGGGTGTTGACTAATTCCCTTGGAGGACCAACTACGAGATTCCAGGTAGAGGCAAGGGATAAATCCTATGGGAGGGGCAAAAGGCGCTATTGATGAATAAAATCTCAATATAGGAAAGGATTTTGATATATGTAATTATTTGTTGTAGCGTGAATCGTTTTAGAATCTATAGGCCATTTAACATATTTGTTTATGTGTAATTTGGGGCATGTATGGATTCCAATTGATGTAATTTTAGTTTTATGAAAATATTTCTATATACCCATGACAAAACTTGCATATTTGTGTATAGTGGTTTGGGAACTAGAATTCAACAAAATTAACAATTTTCGAGATTTTAGGGTTGCAAGGTTTCTACAGGATTCTATCGTGTATGATAATAAGCAATTGACATGTAATCAAACACATAAACCTCCCTGTGTATCTTGATTTTGGTAGAGCCTACTATTGAACTTTGTTGTCTTGACCTTAACCAAAATGTACCCTTCACTCAAGTGAAAATATTTATTAAGCATGGTAAGCTTCTATACCTTATTTTAACACTTGGATTAGGAAGTTTCATCAAAACTAAGGTGTTGATTAATCTCCTTGAAGGAACAAATTCGATATTCTGGGTAGAGGCAAGGGATAGAGCCTAACAGAGGGGTAAATGGTGATATTGATGAATACATTCCCAATATTGGCCAGGATTTTGATATGTTATTTGTTGTAGCATAAATGTTTTTGGACTCGTAGGTCATTTAGCGTCATTGTTTATGTGTTTTGGGGAAGACATGAATTCTACTTGATTTTTTTTTAGTTGTATGCAACCTTGCTATAAACTTGAGAAACTTTTCATATTTATAAATACTAGTTTGGATTCATAGGGATGCTCACAAATATATATGCACATAGTGAAATTGATTTGTTTTTTATGAGTAAATTGGGGTTTGGGGTTCCATTGGGCATGTAAATTTCTTTTAAAGCATAAAAATAAAAAAAAATTATGGTTTCAATTCACATTAGGGAATACAAATCATTGAAAATAGTGAAACTAGCACGACGAGATTTGGTATAAATACCTAAGAATGAAGATATTGATCCCCAAGGTGGAAATTGTATACCATTTTTACCCAAATAGTGTTCACCCTTGTGTGCTTTGGTCATCCTAAAATCGTCGCGGTTGGTTGTTGTGGAGAAAATGATGGGTGCGGCTTGTTTTGTGTGTAAATCATGTTTTACAAATCTTGTGCATGTTTTGGAGAACATAATGCATGTGCATTTTAGAGCACCATAATGTGATTGTGTTTTGTTTAAATATCCTAGTTGGAAATAAGATTGGAAGACACAACATTACTTTGGACGATTTTTCTTTTATAGTCTTGAATCATTTTCTTGAATATACCATTGCATCTAAAAGGCCCCTCAACTTTGTGCACTCATCTACTACTAGACACTGATCTTTACATACTATAAAAAATCCAATTCGTTAACATTAAATTAAGAACTTCAAAAACTACACCAACACTTGGTGTACTAATTTATATGTCTACCTAGTTAGATAATTTAAACAAAAAAATTATAATTTCTTTGGGAAAAAGTAACTCAATGATAGTACTATTTTTTATCTACTTGTTTAACAATTTTTGTATATTGATTTCTTCATTTAGGTTCTTAAATGTTTCACCAATAGAGACATATACCTTATCATTTTCCAAAAAAATAAGTGTCAATGTTAAAACCAATCAAAATTAATTTAGTTATTAAAATTTTCAATAAGTACCCATAAAGTGGGTGCCTAACATCTTCTCCCCGCTCAAAATGATGATGTTTATCCTCTCTCATGGGATGAACGCGCAACCAATTGTCACTCACTCTGCCAAAAAGTCCTTGGTTGTACATCCATATTCTCTAAGTGTTATGACTTTCATGAATGCTAAGTCCTTTCCCCTCGTACGATGGTTTTGTCATGGGTTTGATCCTTTCGAGTACTTTCTCGCCATTACTTCTGATGTGATGAAGTTGAGTGTCCTTATTCTCCCATGTATAAGGTGTTATACATAGTTTCCATCTATGAGTGGGAACTGAAGCCAAAATTTTCACTACACACCCTTTTCTCTCCCCCTTTGCGTTCATCAACTTGTCTCCCACCTCAACATTCAACAATGGTTTGAATATCATCCTATCGCAACAATTTTACTCTTTCCATGTATTGTATGTGCTCTACATTCATTATGGTTTTTTACAAAAAATCAAAGATAAATACCTTCACTGGCCCTCACCCAGGGATAATTTTAGGGGCGAATTTTAGCCCAGTGGGCTATTTTTCCATGATTTTCTCCAAAAAAAGATTCGCCATTTTGCATTTTTTGAAGCCCTGTTTCACCCAATTTTGATGGGGTCAAAAATTTTCACCCTAAAAATCACCAAATTATTATATAAACGATATAAAATACTTGGAAATTAAAATATTTTTTGAAAAATATCGCCAATCATTTTATAGTTGGCGTTTTAAGAATTGGTAATATTTGCCAACATTTATACACTTTTAAATAAGTATGGTTCCTTAAAATCATCCCTTCCCTCACCACTCTCACATTCCTGAGTTCTGTGAGTGTGTGACATTGTTTGTCCCTGCCATGTAGGATGGGTTTCCTCTTTGACCAAGTGCCACATTTAAGGTTTGGAAAATCAAATTGAAGATAATTTGGTCTTCCATGATCCATACCATCTCTCTATCAAAATGGGGTGTCTAGTGGAAGACACGAGCTTAAATTGAAACAAGAAGACTCAATACTAGAGGAATTTGAAATTGGTCTAGTATAACAAGACAATGCTCGACTTGGCTCTCATAGAATGCATGGAGAGTTATGTGATGGAAAAAAACCAAGGTCTCAGCTTGGAAGAATGCATGGATAAGAATGAAGGATGTCTTCGTCACATGGTGAAATCCTAAATGGAATTTGACACCAAGCTTAACACCCTTTCTTGGGATCTCACTGGAAATGTCTTCAGTCAACTAAGGGATATTCTAGAGGATTGTCATCTCATCTTTTGGTGTCACCCAAAACCCCCTGAATTTAGAGAATTCTCTAGCATGGATCCTGATGACCAGAAGCGGAAGAAAATAATCACTCAGTTATTATTGTTTCAGATGAAAACTAATTATGCTTAGAACCTACTCAGTTTCCAGGTTTTTATTCTAGTTTTATTTCAATGCTCAATAGGTTCCTTTTTCTTAGTTAATAATTAATTATGGCTATAAATCCTAGCCTATGGGAGTTAATATGAAACCTTAGTAATTTTTTTTTCTCTTCAACAACTTAAAGAATATGTTTATGGTTAGATAGATAGATAGTATGTTTTTTTCCATGATTTCAAGTTGTGTGGTTGTGACTGGTTCACAACCTACCTCCCTTCATTATACTTCTCATTTTTAATATAATGAAACACAAACTTATAATTTTCTTTTCAATAATTAAAATCTATATATTTGGAAGGTGATATAATTTCCTACATTTAATCCTTTTTACTGAATGCAAGATCATTTTGTAGGTATCTCAAAATATCCTTGTATGGTAAGGGATGTTAGTTTTTTCAAGTTTTGTATTGAATCTAATGCATAAAAAATGATCGTTATTAACTTGCACTCACCCCATAATGTGTCATTACATATGTTTGTTATGTTTCAATTGTATATCACCTTTTGGGAACATGTAATCCAATATAACTCTTGAGGAATGTGCAATGTGACATAACCCTTGCTGAATCTCACAATGTGACGTAATAGTAGAAGAATGTGTCAATTAAACATAAGTAAACCAAGATTAATGTCACAATGAGACAACCATTGAGGAATGTCACAATTCGACGTAATCATTGAGGGACATCAGAGTTCCACATAAGTGAGTCAAGATGAACATCACAATTCTGAAACAAGAACTCGACACAGTTCTCGTTTTTCTCTCTCCTAATTTTAGTAGCTATTTTTACCTCCATTTTAAAAAGGGTTGATACCGGTATCACACATTTTCATTTTAGGGAATTTTTTGGGGCCTTTGAATCATCTTTGTCATAAAATATTATTACTTTTTATTTTCAAGTGTGTTTTTTAGACATTTGACAAAATAACATCCGTTTAGAAGCAATTATATCGAAAAACATATACATTTAGCAATTTTTCCTTTAAAATAAGACATTTTTATAGGAAAATTAAGCCTTTTTTATTGACAAAATTCTAACAAATTCTGGAAAATAAAGACATTTACAACCATTTTCAATGGATTTTCATAGTTGTTTTGTATAAAAATGATATTATTTCATTCTATATTCCAAAATGTTATGATTCACATAGATTCAAGAAAAACTATGCCATATATTTGTAAATAACATATTAAAAACATTATATATAGAAATTTTATTTCTAAAATAAAGTCTGAAATTCAAAATAGTATTAATATATCTTATCAAAAAGTTGTCAAATTTAACATTTTCTTCAAGACATTAAACTAATAAACAATATCATGGAGGCCAAATTCTTCATCAAAATTGGGATTTTCTGGAGCTTAGCTTTCCTAAGGGACATCAATGTCCTCTTCCATTTGGTCTTCTATGTCTGCAAGATGCCCAAAGTGATCATTTCCAAACACCCCTCTCAATGGTGGTTGAGGCTCTTTAGACATCTTCGCCACAAGTGTTTCACTAAACTCTCCTTTGACTTCTTGCAATTCATTGAAAGAACTTGAATAGAATTAATTATTTGCTTGATGTAATTGAGTGTAGTGGATATAATCAATGGATATGAAATTTCTTCCTTTTTTTAAGGAGCATGCTATTGTTGTACCTAATCACTAAAAACAAAAAAATAGTTAAGACAAATAGAATAAAGAAGCATACTTTAAAAAAAATAATAAATAATAAAAAAAAACAAGAAAAATTGAAATATGTTTCCATATGTAATATATCAAATTGTACATGAACCTCCTAATTCCCTAAAGCCTCCCCCGTCATTACAGTTAAAAAAAAAAATTAACCCCCAGAAAATCATTATATTATACACAATTTAAAAAACAATTACCCTACCTAACTACACCCCAAAAAACATTATATTAAAACTCGCAT